>SJYQ01000192.1:1187482-1236705 GCA_006410935.1 Redunca redunca | reverse complement strand
CTCCCCCCCGCCGCAGGCTGGCATGTTTGTCATAATCGATGAACCTGCATAGATACAGTATCATCACCTAAAGTCTGTAGTTCCCATTACCACTCTCGGTGTTGTACATTCTATGAATTTGGACAAATTTACAACATGGAGCCACCATTACGGTATTGTACAGACAATTCACTGCCCTCAGAATCCTCCGGGAGGGGGAAGCTTTCATTCCAGTTCCTATAGGCTGACTCCTGCCAAGAGAGCTTAGGCACCTCCTGTCCCTTAGGCTGGCTGCATCGAAACAACACAGAATGAAACAAACCAGGGAACAGCAAGGATTGGTGAGGATGCGGAGAAGTGGGAACCCTGTGCACTGTTCTTGGGAACGTGGAATGGTTTGGCTGCTATGGAAGACAGTATGCGTGGTTCCTTAAAAAGTTAAAGTAGAATTCCCGTATGATCCAGCAATCCCTCTTCTGGGGATGTATCCAAAAAAGAATTGAAATTAGGATTTCCAGGAGATACTGACACACCCATACTCACAGCAGCTTAATTCACAATAGTCAAAAGGTGGAAACAACCCAAGTGGCCATCAATGGGTGAATGGATAAACAAAACAGAGTCCCCTATTCAGAAATAAAATGGATTAAAGACCTAAATGTAAGACCAGATACTATAAAACTCCTAGAGGAAAACATAGGCCTGACATTGTTTAACATAAATCGCAGCAGTATTTTTTTGGATACAGTTCTTAAAGTAAAGGAAATAAAAGCAAAAATAAACAAATGGGACCTAACTAAACTTAAAAGGTTTTGCACAGCAAAGGAAACCATTGACAAAATGAAAAGACAGTCTACTGAAGAGGAGAAAATATTTACAGAAAGATATGACCAATAAGAGATTAATATCTAACAAATATAAACAGCTCATATAACTCAACACCAAAAAGCCAAACAACCCAATTAAAAAATGGGCCGAAGAACTGAATAGACATTTTTCCAAAGAGGAAATGCAGATGACCAACGGGCACGTGAAAAGATGCTCAGCATCGCTAAATGGCAGGGAAGTGCAAATCAAAACCACAATGAGATATCAGTTTATACCAATCATAATGGCTATCATCAGAAAGAACACAAATATCAAATTCTGATGAGGATACAGAGAAATGGGACCCCTCACACCCTGTTGGTGGAGATGTCAATTGGTATGGCCACAGTGGAAAAATTATGGAGATTTCTCAAAAACTAAAAATAATACCATAGGACCCAGCAATTCTACTCCTGGGTATATGTTAAAAAGAAACCAAAACCCTAATTTGAAAAAGATAATGCACCCCAATGTTCATAGCAGTATTATTTACAATTGCCAAGATATGGAAGCAACCTAAGTGTCCATAATGAATGGATAAAGAAGACATAATATATATCTATACATATATGTATAGATATACAATGGAATAATACTCAACCATAAAAAAGAATGAAAATTTTCCATTTGCAACAACACAGGTGGCCTTGGAGAGCGTCATGCTAAGTGAAATAAGTTGGAAAACATACTGCATGATGCCACTCATACATGCGTGGTGCTAAGTGGCTTCAGTCGTGTCTTTGCGACTCCATGGACTGTAACCCGCCAGGCTCCTCTGTCCATGGGATTCTCTAGGCAAGAATGCTGGGGTGGGTTGCCATTCCCTTCTCCAAGAGATCTTCCCAACCCGAGGATCGAATCCGAGTCTCTTCTGGCTCCTGCACTGGCAGGCAGGCTCTTTACCATTTGTGCCCCCTGGGGCGCTCACTCATATGTGGAATTCAAAAATACAACAAATGAGTGACTATAACACGAAAGAAGCAGCCCATAGGCATAGAGAACAAACTAATGGTTACCAGAGGCGGGGGAGGGATATACAGAGGTGGAGGGGTGGGAAGTACAAGCTACTGGTTGCAACATAGGCGCAATGATGGATAACATGGGGACTATAACCAATATTCTCCAATAACTGTAAATGGGAAATTATCTTTAAAAATTGTATAAATTTTTTAAAAAATAAAACAAAACATGGTCCATCCACATAGTGGACTCTTATTCATCCCCAAAGAGGAAGGACATTCTGACATCTGCTGCGGCATGGATGAATCTCAAAGGTACTATGTTAAGCAAAACAAGCCAGCCACAATAGGTCAGATACTGTATTATTCCACTAATATGAATTCCTAAAGGAGTTAAATTTATAGAGAGTGAAAGTAGAAGAGAGGTTACCAAGGGTTGGAGCGGGGGAATGGGGAGTTATCGTTTCATGGCGACAAAGCTTTAGTTTTGCAAAATGAAAAGAGTTCTGGAGATGGGTTGCAGAAATCATGAATGTAAATTTTATGTTTTGTGTGTTTTACTCCAAGTGAAAATTCTTAAAAATTAGATTAAAAAAGTTGATTTTTTAAGTTAAAAACTTAAAATTTAATTAATAAAATAAAAATCAAAGGACTCCTAGGACCTTTCAAGGATGGCAAGAATGTTAGGGGTGATTTAACACTAGGTTTAGAGAATTCTGCTTTCCCTGGTAGCTCAGATAGTAAAGAATCTGCCTGTAATGCCAGAGACCTGGGTTCGATCCCTGGGTCAGGAAGATCCCCTGGAGAAGGAAATGACAACCCACTCCAGTATTCTTGCCTGAAGGACAAGAATGGACAGAAGAGCCTGGTGGGCTACAGTCCTTGGGGTCAAAAAGAGTTGGACACGACTGAGTGACTAACTCTTTCACTTTCACTTTCGAGAATTCTAGATTCTGTCTTAGATGTAGGGTGATATTCTCTAAAATGTAGGAAGCCACAGGGAGACCTGCTCTGTGTTGGGAACTTCGATACAAAGATAAAAAAGATGGGGTCCCTGCCCTTGAGGGCAGACACATTGATTGAAATCACAATAAAAGCTTTGTCCCCTCAAATTTAAAAATAAGTAAAAAAATTTTAAAAGTTCAAAACTAACTTAGAACATAATTTTGGAAAGAATTCAAATGTATTTCAGAAAATTTGGAAAATACAGAGAAGCATAGAGAGGGAGTTAGGAATAATTTTTTTTTAATATATTTTTGGCTGTAAAGCATATGGGATCTCAGTTCCCTGACCAGGGATTGAACCTGGGTCCCCCTGTATTGGGAGTGTAGAGCCTTAGCCACTGGACCACCAGGGAAGTCCCAGGGTTGCTTCTTAAGCCTCCAGAGTCCAGCACCTTTCCCCCTTCCCCCATAGACCTCTGCCTGTCTCTGACCCTCACCGGCTCAAGTCTTCCCCTCCTTGGGCCCCTCCCTTTGTCGACTCTCTCCCTGGGCTCCTGCTGTGGTAGTTCAGCCCATCTCCTTGCTCTCACCTTCCTCCTGCCCTCTGTTAGCTATTCCACACCACACTCCTCCCTGCTCACGTATCACTCCAATATTTATTCCATGACAGCAGCTCCCCATTAAATAGGAATTAACTTCCAGGTCCTGACTGATGGAGGTGCTCAGACAGTGAGGGGGGGCTCACCTTAGAGAGGGGTCTTGAGCTGGCGGGCCAGGTGCCCAGACTCACCTCTGGGACCCTCCATTCAGGGGTCTGAGGAGGCAAGTGGGAGCCCGTGGGTGAGGGTGTGTGCCTGAGTCCTCCCTGTGCCTTGAGTGATGTCCTGGTACCCTTCACTTGTTGAGCAAGCTTGCTTTCTGCGGTTCTGTTTGGCATAAAGGAAACTCCTGTGCTTGTGATTCCTTCAAGAACCTCAGCAGGGTCTGGGACACTGGCCAGGCTTGGGAGCTTGCCTGCTGGGCTCTTGGGAGTGACTAGCATCGGAGAAGGCAATGGCACCCCACTCCAGTACCCTTGCCTGGAAAATCCCATGGGCAGAGGAGCCTGGTAGGCTGCAGTCCATGGGGTCGCTAGGAGTTGGACACGACTTAGCAACTTCACTTTCACTTTTCACTTCCATGCATTGGAGAAGGAAATGGCAACCCACTCCAGTGTTCTTGCCTGGAGAATTCCAGGGACGGGGGAGCCTGGTCTCTGGGGTCGCACAGAGTCGGACACGACTGAAGTGACTTAGCAGCTTAGCAGCATCTCTTTAGAACAGTCTAGGCTCTCCTGATCCCTCCTGCATCTGTGAGGAGAAGGGTGGCTGGAGGTCATTTGTCAGCCAGGCACTTGCCCTGCCTTCGCACTGAGACGAACCAGCAGAAAAGGACTCATTTGCCCCAGGAAGATGCAGGCAGGACCTAGGGCAGGTGGCCCCGGGTCCAGCACTGGGGCCCAGCCCCACTCTCCTGGCTGGCGGTCAGCTGGGCGGGGAGGAGACTCTGCCCTTTAACGCAGGCTGCTGGCCTCCGTGGCCTCTCTGTCTTAGGAGCAGAGTCCCTCTGGACATGTTTTCCAGTAAATCTGCCTGCTGCTGCCTTCATAGAAAACTGCTGATTTGGGCACTTCCCTGTGGTCTGGTGGTTGGGAATTTGCCTGCCAGTGCATGGGACACGGGTTTGATCCCTGGTCTGGGAGGATCCCACATACTGCAGGGCGGCTAGGCCCGTGCTCCACAGTTCTCTGGAGCCCGCGAGTTGCAACTAGAGAGAGCCCGCGTGTAGCAATGAACACCCAGTGTAGCTCTCTGCCAAAATAAATAATAAATAAAATTTAAAAATGACAATATCAGCTGGGGAGAGGGGAGCAGCTGAGGTGCTTAGCCTGTGATCTGGGTCATGATGGGATGGGCTAGTCTGTCGGCAGACAGCTAGCTGGGGACCAGCTCTCTCTCCACCGGGGACCCTGAGGCTGCAGTGTCCCTTCAGCCCCGAGAATCTGCCGCAGGGAGGCCTCTCTGGTTTACAATGCTCCCCCTGGAGCTAGCGGCCCCCCGGGAGGCCCACTGCAAGGAGGACAATGAGACACGAGTGACTCCTGCCTCCTCTGAGGGGTTCCTGCATCATTGTCCTTGGAGCAGTGGTCCTTTCCCTGGGCAGCAAGGCCTCACTGGGTCTCTCCCAGCCCTCCTCCTTCTCCGGGTGTGAGCGCCANCCATTTTGCTTTTTTGCATTTCTTTTCCATGGGGATGATCTTGATCCCTGTCTCCTGTACAATGTCACGAACCTCAGTCCATAGTTCATCAAACACTCTATCAGATATAGTCCCTTAAATCTATTTCTCGCTTCCACTATATAATCATAAGGGATTTTATTTAGGTCATACCTGAATGGTCTAGCAGTTTTCCCTACTTTCTTCAATTTAAGTCTGAATTTGGCAATAAGGAGTTCATGATCTGTGCCACAGTCAGCTCCCAGTCTTGTTTTTGCTGACTATATAGAGCTTCTCCATACTTGGCTTCAAAGAATATAATCAGTCTGACTTTGGTGTTGACCATCTGGTGATGTCCATGTGTAGAAGCAATAGTTAGAACTGGACATGGAACAACAGACTGGTTCCAAATCGGAAAAGGAGTATGTCGGGGCTATATATTGTCACCCTGTTTATTTAACTTTTATGTAGAGTACATCATGAGATACGCTGGGCTGGAAGAAGCATAAGCTGGAATCAAGACTGAAAGAAGAAATATCAATAACCTCAGGTATGCAGATGACACCACCTTTATGGCAGAAAGTGAAGAAAGCCTCTTGATGAAAGTGAAAGAGGAGGGTGAAAAAGTTGGCTTAAAGCTCAACATTCAGAAAATGAAGATCATAGCATCTGGTCCCATCACTTCATGGGAAATAGATGGGGAAACAGTAGAAACAGTGTCAGACTTTATTTTTGGGGCTCCAAAATCACTGCAGCCATGAAATTAAAAGATGCTTACTCCTTGGAAGAAAAGTTATGACCAATCTAGACAGCATATTGAAAAGCAGAGAAATTACTTTGCCAAAAAAGGTCTGTCTAGTCGAGGCTATGGTTTTTCCTGTGGTCATGTATGGATGTGAAAGTTGGACTGTGAAGAAAGCTGAGCACTGAAGAATTGATGCTTTTGAACTGTGGTGTTGGAGAAGACTCTTGAGAGTCCCTTGGACTGCGAGGAGATCCAACCTGTCCATCCTAAAGGAGATCAGCCCTGGGTGTTCTTTGGAAGGAATGATGCTGAAGCTGAAACTCCAGTACTTTGGCCACCTCATGCAAAGAGTTGACTCATTGGAAAAGACTCTGATGCTGGGAGGGATTGGGGGTGGGAGAAGAAGGGGACGACAGAGGATGAGATGGCTGGATGGCAACACTGAGTCTATGGAAATGAGTTTGAGTGAACTCCAGGAGATGGTGATGGACAGGGAGGCCTGGTGTGCTGTGATTCGCGGGGTCACAAAAAGCCGGACACGACTGAGTGACTGAACTGAACTGAACTGAACCAGGCAAGAAGATCCATTCATTTATTCAGCATAGATTTACTGTGTGTGCATGCTAAGTTGCTTCAGTCATGTCCAACTCTGCAACCCCATGGACTGTAGCCCACCAGGCTCCTCTGTCTGTGGGATTCTCCAGGCAAGAATACTGGAGTGGGTTTCTGTGCCCTCCTCCAGGGGATCTTCCTGATCGAGGGATCAAACCCACATCTCTTATGTCTTCTGCATTGGCAGGTAGCTTCTTTACCAAAAGGACCACCTGGGGGAGCCTGCTATATGCCAGAAGCAATTTAAGAAAGAAGAAATATGGATTAAAAAAAAAAATCCTCTCCTGCATAGAGACTGCATTTTAATGGTGAGAGATAAGACAACAAACAAAACACCACAGGTCAACTTTGTAGTATATTAGAAGCAATCAGAGCCAGGATAAAAATATAAAAGAGAAAATAGAGGCAAAACATGCCCAGGGCATGATGGTATGCTTACAGTATTGAGTACAGTAGTCAGACTTAAAGGAAGTGACTGATGATGTGCACCATAAGAAAATGTAGTCAGGCATTCAGTAGATGGCTTTGATTATATTTTCCCAATATAATTTTATACAACCCTGAATGTGACTTAAGAAAACGTAAGAACTTCTATGAGATTTTGAAAACACTTTTTCTCCTGTACCAATCCCGGTGATAATCCACTGCCCAATAAGATAAGTACAAAGTGCTTATATTTCCATCTCCATCAAGTAAAAGCAAAGTTTTTATACAAGTAATGTAACAAGTTAACAGAAAAAACAAGTTAACAACTTTTAACAAGTAGTCTAACTGAATCTTTTGATGTGTGAAAATTACTCAAGTTAAGGAAAGTTAGTCTTGACTGATGAAGCTATAAAAATAGTCTCAGGAAAAGTGGATAATTTCGCTTAAATGGATTATTTAAGCCAAATTATTTTGAGAAATAAGTTTAAGTATGTAGGGAGAATCAAGTTGCAAATTACTTGCAGCCTTGAACGACTTTTATTTATTTTTTAATATAAATTTATTTATTTTAACTGGAGGGTAATTACTTTACAATATTGTATTGGTTTTTGCCATACATCAACATGAATCTGCCACAGGTGTACATGTGTTCCCCATCCTGAACTCCCCTCCCACCTCCCTCCCCATACCATCCCTCTGGGTCATCCCAGTGCACCAGGCCTGAGCATCCTGTATCATGCATTGAACCTGGACTGGTGATTCGTTTCACATATTATACATGTTTCAATACCATTCTCCCAAATCATCCCACCCTCTCCCTCTCCCACAGAGTCCATAAGACTGTTCTATACATCTGTGTCTCTTTTGCTGTCTCGCATACATGGTTATCATTACCATCCTTCTAAATTCCATGTATATGTGTTAGTATACTGTATTGGTGTTTTTCTTTCTGGTTTACTTCACTCTGTATCAAAGGCTTCAGTTTCATCCACCTCATTACAATTGATTCAAATGTATTCTTTTTAATGGCTGAGTAATACTCCATTGTGTATATGTACCACTGCTTTCTTATCCATTCATCTGCTGATGGACATCTAGGTTGCTTCCATGACCTGGCCATTAAAAACAGTGCTGCAATGAACATTGGGGTACATGTGTCTCTTTCAATTCTGGTTTCCTCGGTGTGTATGCCCAGCAGTGGGGTTGCTGGGTCATAAGGTAGTTCTATTTGCAGTTTTTTAAGGAATCTCCACACTGTTCTCCATAGTGGCTGTACTAGTTTGCATTCCCACCAACAGTGTAAGAGGGTTCCCTTTTCACCACACCCTCTCCAGCATTTATTGCTTGTAGACTTTTGGATCACAGCCATTCTGACTGGCGTGAAATGGTACCTCATTGTGGTTTTGATTTGCACTTCTCTGATAAAGAGTGATGTTGAGCATCTTTTCATGTGTTTGTTAGCCATCTGTATGTCTTCTTTGGAGAAATGTCTGTTTAGTTTTTTGGCCCATTTTTTGATTTGGTCGTTTATTTTTTCTGGAATTGTGCTGCAGGAGTTGCTTGTATATTTTTGATATTAATTCTTTGTCAGTTGCTTCATTTGCTATTATTTTCTCCCATTCTGAAGGCTGTCTTTTCACCTTGCTTATAGTTTCCTTTGTTGTGCAGAAGCTTTTAATTGTAATTAGGTCCCATTTTTTAATTTTTGTGTTTATTTCCAATATTCTGGGAAGTGGGTCATAGAGGATCCTGCTGTGATTCATGTCTGAGAGTGTTTTGCCTATGTTCTCCTCTAGGAGTTTTATAGTTTCTGGTCTTACATTTAGATCTTTAATTCGAATTTTTGTGTATGGTGTTAGAAAGTGTTCTAGTTTCATTCTTTTACAAGTGGTTGACCAGTTTTCCCAGCACCACTTGTTAAAGAGATTGTCTTTAATCCATTGTATATTCTTGCCTTCTTTGTCAATGATAAGGTGTCCATAGGTGTGTGGATTTATCTCTGGGATTTCCATTTTGTTCCATTGATCTATATTTCTGTCTTTGTGCCATTAACATACTGTCTTGATGACTTTGGTTTTGTAGTAGAGCCTGAAGTCAGGCAGGTTGATTCCCCCAGCTCCATTCTTCTTTCTCAAGATTGCTTTGGCTATTCGAGGTTTTCTGTATTTCCATACAAATTGTGAAATTATTTGTTCTAGCTGTGAAAAATACTGTTGGTAACTTGATAGGGATTGCATTGAATCTATAGATTGCTTTAGGTGGTATCCTTATTTTCACTATATTGATTCTTCTGATCCACGAACACAGTATATTTCACCATCTAATAGTATCCTCTTTGATTTCTTTCACCAGTGTTTTATAGTTTTCTATATATAGGTCTTTTGTTTCTTTAGGTAGATATATTCCTATGTATTTTATTCTTTTTGTTGCAATGGTGAATGGAATTGTTTCCTTAATTTCTCTTTCTATTTCTGTGTGTTGATTTTATATCCTGCAACTTTACTATATTCATTGATTAGCTCCAGTAATTTTCTGGTGGAGTCTTTACGGTTTTCTATGTAGAGGATCATGTCATCTGCACACAGTGAGAGTTTTACTTCTTCTTTTCCAACTTGGATTCCTTTTGTTTCTTTTTCTGCTCTGATTGCTGTGGCCAAAACTTCCAGAACTATGTTGAATAGTAATGGTGAAAGTGGGCACCCTTGTCTTGTTCCTGACTTTAGGGGAAATGCTTTCAATTTTTCACCATTGAGGATAATGTTTGCTGTGGGTTTGTCATATATAGCTTTTATTATGTTGAGGTATGTTCCTTCAATTCCTGCTTTCTGGAGAGTTTTTATCATAAATGGATGTTGAATTTTGTCAAAGGCTTTCTCTGCATCTATTGAGATAATCACATGGCTTTTATTTTTCAATTTATCAATGTGGTGTATTACATTGATTGATTTTGGATATTGAAGAATCCTTGCATCCCTGGGATAAAGCCCACTTGGAAGACTTTTAAAATGACAAGGACAGAGTCAACTTGCCCAGCGCTGTTCCAAAAGAGAGTTGTCAAGGAAGTGAGCAAAGAGCTGAAATGAAATTCCTGAGTTCTCCTAGCCTAGACCTTTGTTTTTTTCTCTAGTACCTGGCCCTGTGCTCAGCTGCCAAGCCCCTTTTGGTTTGAATGTTTAGTTCCCTGTCCTAGAGATTTCAGGCTGTGTATGCCCTGTGGATTCTCCTGACTCTCTTTTTCACAGTGTTCTATCTCTGCTAGGCTTCACGGTGGTTGGTCATGGAACCAAAGCTTAAGATGATCAACATAAATGGAGAGAGTTAACCAGTGCTAATATAAGCTCCCTGGACAGGATTTATTATGCATTTGTTTTGAAGTCCTTTCTAAGACATGATTTCTCTCTTCAGATACTCTCAAGGAGATACCCCAAATTGCTAAGCAAGCAAAGAGAACTTATTTCTGCCTCTCTCTCCAGTTCCTTCCATGACAACAGATGGACTTCAACTCCCAGCCCAGCCAGATCCATGCAAGAAGAATAGAAGAAGCTAGTTTAGATCACTGGACTCAATAGTATGTGAACATTGCTGCTGTACTCTGTATGATTTTGAGAATAAGTTATTTTATTTGGAAATCTGCCTCTTTCCTAATACTCCAGTTCTAGTCACTGAGTAGCTGCCTCAGTTACCTAAACTCAAATCCCAGTCCCAGATAACATTTTCTCAAAGACAAGGGTCTCATCTCCTTCTCAACAGTCCTCCCAGGAAGAGGGAATGGGGATTCTGTTCTGGCAATGTAACCCAGTGTTTAAAGATCTCTATTTAGCCCATATTTCATGAATTCTGGTCACAAATGCACCTTGGCCTGTTTGGAGCTCTTGAAGAGCTTTTAAGTGGCACACATCTGCATGGCTGGCTACCTGTACATCATTTCCAGGAATCAAAATCCTCCTGTCTAGCTATGCACTGTCTCAACTGTTGATATCTGACCTGTGAACAGTCTGGATCTGTGGACATTCAGAATGGCTCTCTGCACCATTTCCTGAGCAGCAACCTGCCAAAGAAGCAGCAGTTCTAACCTTATAGAGACAACAGGGAGCTATGGATTGTCTAGAGAGGTACTGTCCAATGTGATGGCCACCAACCATGGGCAGTTACTGAAATTAATTTTAAGTTCAATAACATTTAAAAATTCAACTTCTTAGTTGTACCAGTGACATTCCAAGTTCTCAATGTCACATGTGTCTACTTGGCCAGCATAGAGCATATTTCCATCATCAGCCTTCAAAGTTCTGCTGGATGGCATTGATCTAGAGCCTGGGAATGAGATGTCAAAGGTCAAGGATTTGGCCAAGAGGAGTCAGTCCTGATTCATACATGCAACTGAAAGATGTGTACTGAACTGTTCTGATAGTAGAGCTAATGCAACTATATTCCAAAAGACTTAAAGCACGTTCTGAAGGATGTAGATAATTAAGGAAGGGATCTTCGCCTACTGTGCACATTAATAAATACAAGAACCTAGGACAGTAACTGAAGCATTGAAGAAGTGCACTAAATACATACTGAATGAATGAACAGACACACAGTTAATTATAACAGGATCAGAACTTCCCCGGTGGTCCAGTGGCTAAGACTCCACACTCCCAGTGCAGTAGCCCTGGGGTTGATCCTTAGTCAAGAAACTAGAGCCCACATGGTGCAAGTAAAGATCCCACATGCCCCAGTGAAGATCAAAGATCCTGCAGAGCAACCTGAAGACCCAGCATGGCCAAATAAAGAAATAAAATAAATTTAAAAAATATAACAGGATGGGAATAATTTTCTAGGCTCTATTATAGGTCAGATTAAATAGCATACTAAGAATTCCAATCCTTTTTCTATGGTTGCCAATTTTCTAGTCACTAATTCCACATCTTGGGCCACGAAAGGGTGAACAAACAGATAGGACCATTGTGGCTGCAAAACTAGATCAGTCACATTGCAGTTGAATAAACAGGCACAGAGATTTAGAAATCAGTCCTCTGTGAGTCTAGTTGCCAAGGCTGATGCTCTCTGGAAGTACACATACCAAAAGTTTCTACACAAAACAAAGCAAGACTCAGAGCTTAGGGCAGATTGGTCCCTGCTGCTGCTCCATCTGAGCAGTCCACCCCCTGATTACTCTATTAATGTCTTCTAACAGGAGCACTTCTTGCTTTGTCCCCAAGCCTGGGGTGTAGGGGAGCTTCTTCTGGCCCTTCCAGTGACCCAGAACTGTACATACAAAATTGGTCATTGCCTCTTCTCATCTCTGCCTTAGCCACACCTTCTCAGTCTGGCTTTCCCACTCTTACAGAGCATACAGATTGAAGAGTATCAAGAGGAAGAGGACAAGGGAAAAAAAGAAGGAAAGAAACATTAGAGATAAGGGGCCTCTGAAGTGGGAGAAAGGCTGGCACTTGGAGATGAAAAGGAGAAAGGGAAGGATTGGGAATTATACTTAGATTTTCATCAATGAGTCTGGATTTGTATTTGGAATCTAATGTGAATTTTATGCTATCACCTAATTCATTTTAGAAGAATCTCATTTAAACTATACATACCAAGATAACTGAAACTTCAGGAGCTAACTTAGACTGCAGCTTCCAACCCCATTTCTATATATTTTTGGGGGGATACATTGATAAAAAGAAAATGAATGAGAGTGTGGTTACTTCTGTACCTACCTTGATCTGTATGTTAACGTCATATTTTCAGGGGTTATGCAGACTAGATGGGAAGAGGGGATAGCTCATCAAACCAAATAGATCATAGAACTCATTATTAGAGTTTGATGACATGCGAGATGCTACAGTGGCTCTCCCTCATAGTCTAAATGCATGGCTGGTCAGCTTTTTAGATGGTGGTTACCCTGGGATCTTTGAATGAAAATCTGGGGCTTTTAGGAAAAATAATGAATGTTTGTTAAAGTTACTTGGTATTATTCTTATAAATGATCAATGAATTCTCACAAATATTAAAGTATTGAACTAGGAGACAAGAAACCAGATTTCTGTCTTAATCCCAGCACTAACTAAATGGATCATTTACTTCCATTGGTCTCTGATTTCTTTTATGTGGTATTGAAGTTTGGAAGTGAGTCAGAGTTAGAGTTGAAAAAGAGAAAGAAATTGAGAGAAAGAGAAAGACATATAGAGAGAATACCACTGATTGTCAAAGTATTAGATAAACAATGTGTCTTAATGAAAACGTCTCCTGAATCAATGCCCTATTTATGTCTGGCCAAACAAGTCAAATAAACATGCTATTCCAACATTTTTATCCAGTAGATCAATTTTTCATCCTCAATCAGGTTGACACCATCTTCAGAAATTGCTTGTAGTAGGCACTTTGCTTTCATTTGGTTACAGAAGGGTTTAAAGTAGTCCAACAAATGAACACACAAAGTGTCAAAATAATGCTGCAACAGAAGCACGCACAAGTCAAGCAGCATAAGATGTGCTTGCAAAACCACGGCCTTAATTCACCCTGATGTGAGTGGGAGGCCTGGCTGACCGGTGGCCCCGTGAGGAATTCTGACAACATGCCTTTGCACCCTATCCTACATGCTGCAGTTCCTAGGTGCATCTGAGTTAGCACCGAGGCAATCCTTTCCATTTCTGAAGCACTTGCTAATCATTAATGATTTAAGCCTTACAACATCCCTCCAAGGGAGGTCAGTAGCAAAACACCAGGAGCACAGATGAAGAAACAACAAGAGGAAGATGTTAAATGCTGTGGTAGGGATTGCAAACAGAAAAGGCAGTATTAAAGCAAGAGCCCCCTCCCTTCATACAGATATAGCAGAGTGGGTAGGTGGTCAGAATGAGGTTACATCTATCCCTTCACCACCAATAAAGCTCAATTCTCCAGAAACTTCTTCCTGTCTCCACTTTTTTCTTGTCATCTCCTTCATCCTTTTAATGTCTGACATTACCTTTTAATGATGTTAATGTGATTTAGTCCTTGGCTATTTGCAACTCAATCAAATATCCTTGGCTGTCATCTAGCATAAGTCAATAAAAAGACCCTCCTTATCTGAAGGAGAAAAAAAAACAAAAAACAGAAACACATTAACTATTTCCTTAGCTTGTCCCCATCACATGCAATTCTGTCCATTATTTTAAGGATTTCATATCTCCATTGATTTCCATTAATAGATTCCTTGAGACTCAAGTTCATACTACAAAAATTCTGCCTACTCTCCTAGGGGTTCCATCCCTATACCACACAGTCCCCTCATGACATAGACACTTTAAAACCCTAAATTAAGAGTCAGCTCTGGGACTTCCCTGGTGGTCCACTGGTTAACATTTTGCCTTCCAATGCAGGTGGTACAGGTTCAATCCCTGGTTGGGAAGCTAAGATCTCATGTGCCTTGGAGTCAAAAAACCAACACAAAAACAAAAGGGATATTTTTACAAATTCAACAAGGATTTTTAAAATGGTTCACATCAAAAAAAAATTTCAGTTCTGATTTCTGGAGATCATTTGCCTAGCTATATCTGTGCAACTTAAAAAGGTATTTTGAAAAGGCTGTATGTTCACCATTTTATAAATTATATGACATGCTTCTATTGATTTACATTATAATATAATTGATGTTGTACCTTTAAGGTTAAAGCCATATCAAACTGTCAATCACTCTTAAAGCCTTAATTTTAAATTTATATGCTTTTTCTTCTTCCCTTTGCTCCCCACCTGGCTTAGGAAGTACCTACCAATCAATATCATAGAAGGCTGAAATACACAGTTTTAGAGGTGGATGGCTTTGTATACTTAAGAAATGTTTTTGTAAAGTGAATAAGCCCTGAATTCATCTTCTAGATATGTTGCCAACATTTTTCTTAATGGGTATTGAAGCCATTATTAAACAGAAAGGTTTTTTGAAGATGCCTTCAGGGCAATACATTACCAATAGTGAAGCCTAGCTATATAAAACTCTCTGGAGATTTCTTATATTCTTTCTTTGGTTGCACCTAAGTACATTTTCTCATGAGGCAGTCTTGGACTCAGCAGAATTATATCATATTAAGGTAATTTACTAGATACAACTATATTACGTTGGTATAGATTAATGGATTTTTTGAATTACTATTTAATATAGCACAAATTGGGCTTTCCTGGTGGCTCAGCTGGTAAAGAGTCTGCCTGCAATGCTGGAGGCCTGGGTTCAATCCCAGGTTTGGGAAGATCCCCTGGAGAAGGGAAAGGCTACCCACTCCAGTATTCTGGCCTGAGGAATTCCATGGACTGTGTAGTCCACGGGGTCACAAAGAGTCGGACACAACTGAGTGGCTTTCACTTCACTTCACAGTATGATGTTGGTGCCTACATGAACAGAACTTTGCTTGAATATTGAGTAAGTAATTTTAAAAACTTAAAAGTTACCAAAGGGAAAATCACATAATCAAAATAAGACAAACAATTTGTTAAAACTTTTCTAACCATTTTATGCCACAAAGAAAATCTAAATGACCTGAGTGTGGAAGTAGGAATGTTTTGCAGGAAGTACTTTGTACTGAGTGGAGTGGAGAGTCCTTTCTTGTATCATTGTAGAATGAAAGAAGTGGTCTCTCCTCAAAAAAGTAAGTAATTAGACCTCTATATAAGGAAACTGATGCTGTCAATAACTCAAGAATTTGTATCATTCCAATGATATTAAAATAAGTTTGGTATCTTTCCTGAAAGATATACCGTGATTGTAACTTCATGAAAAAGAAATCTAAAAAAGTTACAGTTTGAAGAAAGTCCATGTGAACCTGAATAGAATAGCAAGCATGGAGGAAAAATGTTTGTGTATGGAGGGTGATCAGTCAAATAGAATCTGTAGCTTTCATGCAGCACAGATCCAGGGAGAAAGTCATTGAATTGAAAGGGTGTGAGAAGCCCAAGTCTAGAAAATTGTGTCTGTTGTGAGACAAGGATGAGTTTAGGTCTGGAGGAAAGTGCCGTGGGTCACTTGGTTCTGTTTCCATGATCTTGTGTTCACCAAGTAATCTTCTGTTGTTAATTCAGGGCTCTGAATCTGGGAAACTCAAGCGGAATATGGTTGTAGACTCATCAAAATTCAATGTAGCAATGCAAGTCAAGTTTACCCAAAGGGGAGAAAAAAAGAAAGGTTGACTAAGGGGAAAAAAGAAAAGCAGACCCTATATATATCCTGGTTATTTTATCAAGATAATGGGAGCCAATGAGACCAGGCTAGTTTATTTTTCTGTGTAGTTATAAGACTAGGAAATGTTGCCCAATAATCCACTCATCATTGCATTATTAACACTACACTATATTGAAAAATTTGGGGGGATGTGCTGTGCTTAGTTGCTCAGTCATTTCTGATTGTTCACCAGGCTCCTGTGTCCATGGGATTCTCCAGGCAAGAATACTGGAGTGGGTTGTCATGCCCTTCTCCAGGGGATCTTCCCAACCCAGGGATCAAACCCAGGTCTCCCACACTGCAGGTGGATTCTTTACCATCTGAGCCACCAGGGAGGTGAAGGGAGGGGTTGGAGGGAGGGGGTGTCGTTAAATCAGGCCAAATAATCACATGATATGTAGCTGCACTTTTACCATCAACATTGCCAGCAAAGCTACAATAAATAATCTTTAGATCAGGATTTAAATATTTTCAATTAATTTTTCTCTGTTCTATAAATCGAAACTAGTTCAAATAGTATCCAATTATAATCATAATATTAGAAACTGACCTGGAAACATGAATTTCACTTGCTGAGGAACCATTACAACAAAACAGCTGTCTCTTGGACTACGTAAATTCACCGATAAGCACAAGATAAGTTAGTAGAGAAACATTTTTCTGAGGCATGCTCAGGATCCTCCATCATGCTGGGCTTCAAGTGCTAGAAACGACTTAGCAGCCAGCTCTTCCATCTGCCCTACAGTCGGCCAGCAGCCAGCATCCAGGATGAGCAACAGCCTCAGGGGCTTATGACTTACCAGCCAACAAGTAATATATTGTGCTGTTTGGTGCTTTGTCAATTGCTTTCTTAGAGTGAAAACTGCCAAAGCTGCAACCCACCTGCTGATACTTTAATCTCTGCCAAACTGCTTTAAAAACATAACCTGAATATCAGGATATATAAAACCCAACACCTCACCTATGGTAGATGGAACTCCATTACCACCGGGTACTGAGTGACTCAATAACTGTAAAAGGTTTTCAAGGTTACCTGTACATACATATGCATACATATATATTCATACACATGCTGAGAATACCTCATTTGAGTTTCTAAAAAGAGTGAATATTCCTTACCACAATATCTTTCCTACTAATAACATTTGCTAGAGGCCAGCTATAATAGATTAAACAAGCTTATTTGAAGGAGCCAGCAAAGCCAGTGGTTGATATTAACAAGCTTCAGTGACTGCAAAGAGAAATGAATATTCCAAATATACAGAATGTACCATTCCAAAGTGTATCATCTAAATAGTGAACATGGTGCTTATAAACTGTAAAATTAGAATCATTGCTTTAAAATGTACCATAATGCTTGTGTTTACCATCGGAGTTTGACAGAAACAGTGAGGGGAGACAGCGTGTGTGTGCTTCGTCACTCATTCGCGCACGAATCTCTGCGACTCCGTAGACTGCAGTGCACCAGGCTCCTCTTGTCCATGGGACTCTCCAAGCAAGAAGACTGGAGTGGGTTGCCATGTCCTTATTCAGGGGTTCTTCCCGATCCAGGGATAGAACCCAGGTCTCCTACATTGCAGGCGGCTTCTTTACCATCTGAGCCACCAGGGAAGCCCTGGGGAGACAGCATAACTTGTATAATATACCATTTGGCACAGTAATTACAAACTGAAATTTTGGAAGCTGTCCCTCTGTGTGCATAATACAGACTCTATCACGTACTTTATAGAAACTTTTAGAAGTCTTTTAGACTTCAGACAAGTTAACTTAAACTCTCTGTGCCTCCAGTTTCCTTACTTGCAAAATGGAGATGATAATGACATCTCATGGTGTTATTCTGAGAATTAAATGAAATAACAAAGTACCTAGCACCCGTTAAGTCTTTGATAAGTCTTTTTGCTATTACCACCTTGAGCTTAGGTTGTAGGTTCTCATAAGCTCCTCTAGCCTGATGGATAATCAGATCCAAACAGAAAAAAAAAAAAAAAACCTGGGCCTTTTGCAAAGGACTGTTGGTGAGTCAACCATGGCAGGCAGAGTGCTTTGAAGTGATGGCTTCAGATACAGAGGCAGCAGGAGACCTCAAAATATTTGACTGGACCCTTCAGGAAAGAAACTCATTGGCATACAAAGGAAAAACATGCTTGAAAAGCTGAATGAGAAGCTTTCACTGAATAAACACAATATAAGGTGTTTTCAAGCAATGTCTTATAAGTCATAAAGGGTAGGATCAAAACTATATTGCCATATGATGGCTTAACTGGGTTTCATGTCTACATGTAGAGGAAAGAGAGGAGAGAGGCAGATAGGGAGAAATCAATGGTCCTGGGATGGATTTCTTAGCTAATCTGAGAGCAAGAGTGTTCTTAGTCTATTTTCTAAAGTACTTCAAAGCCACTGAAGGGTCTTCAATATTATTTAAAGGCTTTAGTTCTTCCTGAGTTCAACATTGAAAGAGATGGTTGAAGGGATACAATTTTGGGTCAAAAATATTATGGATGTTTAAGAATAAGAAACAAGTGAAGAAACAAAATTAAAGACAAGGATGGAGGAAAACAGAGCTGTGTTCAAACATAATCCTCTTACTCAAGGCAATAGCTCTGTATAATTTCTTAAGTTCTCTCAAAGTAGTTCAATAAATACTTTGGTAAAAAGAAAAATAAACCCATATATGTACACACACACACACACACACACACACACACANTATCCGCACCCCCCACTCACCACCACCACCACCACCACCACCACCACCATCACCACCACTGTATGTTGGGAGGTTATCAGAGTCAAAAGATCTGTTGAAAATCAGCTTTTGAAAGGCAGTAGTGCTAAGGCTAAAAGGGAAAATTTAACATGCAAAAGAGAGAGAGTCAAGCTGGAAGAGAGTTGCCAGCCTGAAAGTTGATTCTGCAGGGACTCAGAGCTGGGCAGATCCAACGAGAGTGCACACAGGTAAAGGTTTACTCTGAAAAAGTGTGACTATCAAAATGTTGCTGAATTCTCCCCAGGCTTCTAAGAATAAAAATATATAAATACAGCGAGGGGATAGAAGACAGATTAGAGGAAGCTCTGTTAAAAAAAAAAAAAAAAATCTGGGACTTCCCTAGTGGTTGAAAATCTGTGCTTCTACTGAAGGAAGCATGGGTTTGATCCCTGGTCAGAAAACACAGATGTCAGATGCTGCACTGTATGGGGATTAATAAAACAAAACTGTCCTGCACCATATAAGGGTGACCCAGAAAGAAATGAGAGGAGAAGTCAGAAGATGGGTCAAAGAGGTAACAGAAAACCACGTAATCTGCAAGGAGATCAAACCAGTCCATCCTAAAGGAAATCAGTCCTGAATATTCACTGAAAGGACTGATGCTGAAGCTGAAACTCCAATACTCTGGTCACCTGATACAAAGAACTGACTCACTGGAAAAAACCTTGATACTGCCTTCAGGAGGAGAAGGGATGACAGAGGGTGAGATGGTTGGATGGCATCGCCGATGCAATGGACATGAGTTTGTGCAAGCTCTGGGAGTTGGTGATGGACAGGGAAGCCTGGGTGTGCTGCAGTCCATGGGGTCTCAGAGAGATGGACACAACTGAGTGACTGAACTAAACTTAATCTTTGGGAAAAGCCTTAAAAAGGAAACGTACTTACATCAAACAAAAGATATACTTCACCTCATTCATCAACTCTGGTTAAAAGCTATAGTTAGTCCTAGTGTATAATTTCCTCTTAGGTAAACCAAAACTGTCTTCTTAGTCAAAATATCCTTACTGTCAGATTCTAATCAAACAGTGAATTTAAAAAATTATTTTTTGTTACTATGCTTAAGTCTTTCCTGGTGGTAAAGAATCTGCCTGCAATGCAGGAGACCTGGGTTTGATCAGTGTTTTTGGAAGATCCCCTAGAGAAGGGAATGGCTAGCCACTCCAGTTTTCCTGCCTGGAGAATTCTATGGACAGAGGAGTCTGGCAGGCTACAGTCTATAGGGTCACAAGAGTCAGACATGACTGAGCAACCAACACTAACACTTACTATGCTCCATACAGAGGCACTAGAATGGGTGGGGGAGGGGCAGGGAGTTACAATAACATGGGAGGCAGGGGCCTAGGCCCTCAAACTGTAATCTAGGTATGGAGACAAAATGTAAACACTGAAATAAACAAGGTCACATTTAATTTTACAGAAAAAAAGATGTTCAATTAGTGTTCAATGAGGGCAAGAAGAGAATTGGATCTTGGGTCTTTTTTGGCCTGGATGTGTCTGAGAAGTTGTGAAGAAGAGGCCATTTTCAGCTGGGACAGGGTGAGGGTGGGGTTCAGGCAAGTGGAGATATTCAAAAAAGGCATCCTATGTGATGGGAACACAGTGAGCAAAGACCTGGAGCCTGGAAAGTGCAAGGAAAGTTCTAGGAAATGCAGATAAACTAGTTGGTGAGGAAGAGGGTTAGGCAGAGGGGTCCAATGTCCAAGATCTGATCTGTTCTACCCACAGTCTGTCCTGACTTCACATTAACAAACATTTGTGCTGGTGACTGACTCAAGAACCTCATTTCAATCCCATGAATTTATTTATTTATTTATTTTTATGTTGCTTTTGCTACAGAAGGAACATTTGAGAGAAAGGAGTCCACTGACATTCTTTAAGAGAACTACGGTACAGAGCATCTGGGATTATCATGACCATAGCCAGATATTCCCTTCCAGTGACTTGTCTGGTGAGCAATCTTTGTATTACCACTATCGTGTATCACATGCCTTAGTAGGGCCACAATTTCGGTATAGAGATTTAAAAACACAGAACTCAAAACAACAAGGTGTGTCCCTTCCCTAAGGAGGAGGAATAGAAAGAAAAATCACACTAGCAGAATGGAAAGCCTACCAATAGCTTCACAATGGAAAGACAATACTGCTTCTAGGAAGGAGGTATGAAACTCCTGATATGTAACAGGTGATAAGAAAATGAACTTAGATTGCCCAAGAAAACCGTGTATATAGAATGTTACCCTTTGGGTTGAGAAATAACAATAAGGGCCTTTAAAGAACTCAATCTCTTTGTAGAGAGAAGGAGCAACAGCTACTCCTATTGAGTTGCTCAAAAATCCGTTGGGGTTTTTCAGTCACATCTTTGGAAAAACATAAACTAACTTTTCTGGTCAACTCAACCTCGAAGCTATGAAGATTCAGGGGCTTCACAGACTCCCGAACAACATCTCAGTGGTCAGTGACTGGCTAGTCACTTCCCTGCCAGGGTCCAGCATTGTTTTCCAGTCAGGGGTTGGACAAGAAGACCAGAATCCTCAGTCTTATACACAACAAACTACTCTGGGAACCAATCCAGTCCTGACTTTCATCACCATGATTGTGCTGGAGTCTGTGACCACAGAGGGCCTGCCCACCTGTAGAAATCTATAACACAGGTAGTCTTCTGTGACTCTGGTTAGGAAAGGTGGGGACTCTCAGAATGCAGCCTAGGACACACTGGAATCCACTGCTGCTCTGGACCCCTTGGTACAAGAGACAGGAAATTTCCTTACTGTTTCAGGCAGAATGTCCTTTTACCTGCAGTCAGAATTTGAAAATGTTTCTAATCAGGATTTGAACACTGATTACAAAAACTGGATTTGCTAAGCTTTATTTATGAATTAATAAACTGAATGTTAAATACATTGCGATAATGTTTTATATATCAGTCAGTTCAGTTCAGTCACTCAGTCATGTCCAACTCTTTGCGACCCCCATGAACTGCAGCACTCCCGGCCTCCATGTCCATCACCAACTCCCAGAGTCCACCCAAACCCATGTCCATTGAGTCAGTGATGCCATCCAACCATCTCACCCTCTGTTGACCCCTTCTCCTGTCCTCAATCTTTCCCAGCATCAGGGTCTTTTCCAATGAGTCAGCTCTTCACATCAGGTGGCCAAAGTATTGGAATTTCAGCTTCAACATCAGTCCTTCCAATGAACACCCAGGACTGATCTCCTTTAGGATGGACTGGTTGGATCTCCATGCACTCCAAGGGACACTCAAGAGTCTTCTCCAACACCACAGTTCAAAAGAACCACAGTTCAATGACCAACCTAGACAGCATATTAAAAAGCAGAGACATTACTTTGCCAACAAAGGTCCATCTAGTCAAGGCTATGGTTTTTCCAGCGGTCATGTATGGATGTGAGAGTTGAACTAGAAAGAAGGCTGAGCGCTAAAGAATTGATGCTTTTGAACTTTTTTATATATAAGTAAATATAGATATGTGTATATAAGGCTTTTCATGGTCCCCAGATCCTCATAAGCCCTCAATGAATGTCAACTATCATCAGTTTTTAATAACTAACATTAGAATGGCACGTTAGCATTTAAAATAGCATTCACTTTCCCTCGGCTTGAACTCCTCATTACCCTTTGAAGAGGCCCTATCATCCCAGTTGAAACATCAGTCTAAGTGAGAAAATTGATCCAAGAGGATGAATGACTTTCCTGAGTCAATAGCTAATCAGAGATAGTGTCAGAACCATGTCCCTGGCTCCAAATATGTTGCTGTTTCCATTACCCCACATAACTTTTTTATTATGTTGCCATCATATAGAAGGAAGGTCAGAAATAAAAGTCTATTTTGGTGAGTCTAAATGGCCTCTTTCTTGGCCAGTGGAACTTTACAAGATGGAAGGGAAAAAAAAAAACAGAAACAGAGCTATTATAGAACTCTCCACTGGATATTCAATCAAAGGCGAAAGCAATCATGTATCCAAAATTGTACACATGTAAAACTAGTTGCTTTCTTTAAGAAGTTAGCTTTAAAATAAAAGACCCACACACTAGGATGCTGAAAGTTGTGATTTAATGAGGAAAATGGGGACAGAGAACTAGTGTGCCTGTTTTGAGAAGAAAGTGTCAGAGATTTGCACCTAAGAGGATGATCACTTAACTGAGAATCCACAACAGTTTAGTAGCCTTGGATTGTGAATGTCTTTTAACATTGCTCTAACTGGACCAGTATATTCTTATAAAACCGCCTTAAAGCTATGATCAATGTGCTCTAGTCTCAAAAAGCATGCTTTTAAAGCAAAGCAATGAACCCAGCAACCAAAATGTAATTTTTGAGATCGCACTCTTTTTTTTTCTTTTGGAATATCATAAAGAGAATATATTGCATTGAACAATAAAAACAAATGAATACTGATCACTGTTTCATGCCATTTGTATAAATCAGCTAAATGGATACTTATAATATCCCTTCAAATTTTTATTGCTGTTTTAGCTCCATTTTATGGATAAGGAAACTGAGTCCTGGAGAAGTAGACTCTATTGACCTGAAATAAGTAGACCAATGATATGCATCTTATAAATGGCAGAGCTGGGATTCAAACCCAGAGACAACCTCCAACTCAACAGTGTTTATCCCCAGCAATATGTGCAGCTCTCCTTTCAGCACTGATCTCTACACTCTGGGAAAATTCTTCTCATGGTTCTGACCTGATCTTCTCCCTCTCCTGTCTGCATCATAAAAGTCTAAATTGACTAAAAGTTCAATCTGTCAAGGAAATGGCCAGCTTTGAAAGAGAAAGGAAGGGAAGGAAATGAGTGAAGAAGCCTGAAGGGGAAGCAGTCAAGAGGCAAGGATTTTCAAACTGGAACATTCATTAGAATCACCTGGAGGTTTTACTAAAACCAACTGCCAGGTTCCACCCACTGGGCTTTGTCATTTGTTTGAGACAGGGCCTGAACATTTTCCTTCCTAAGAAGTTCCAGACTGATGCTGGTCTCAGGACCATATTTTGGGAACTGAGGCTCTAGGTGAATAGCTTTTTATTCATATTTGAGAGAATAACCCAATTTTAAAGGTTCTTCCAATTATTCCAAAGTTATACCGTATTGTCCAAGCATACAGAGAATCTCCTTATCGGGCTTAACCAGGCACTGCTGATCTCAACCTAAGAGAAGTGAGACCCAGAGGAAGAATTCAAGCTTCCTCTCTCTCTTGGCTAGAGCCAGCCTCCTGAGTTTCCACTACCTCTTTGAAGGCCTGCCTCTTTTTGTCAGTGACCTGGCCTCCCTTTAACTTCACAGACTTCATATCTTCGGCAAAAAAAGGCCATGGCCCTCACTTACATCCCAAACAGAAAAGGACACTCACTATATTACAGGGTAATAGAGGAATGGCTCCTTTACACAAACCGACAGAAAAAAAAGTGTGCGTGTGTGTGTATATATATATATATATATANGTGTGTGTGTGTATATATATATGTGTATATATATGTGTGTGTGTGTGTATATATATATATGTGTATATATATGTGTGTGTGTATATATATATATCTCAAAACAACTGCAAAGAAGAATTGACAAGCTGACAGCAGAAGATCACAATAAATCATCATCATCATCGTCATCAGATATCCTCTCACAAAGGGTATCAATGTAGGAATATGCCCTTTCCTTGTAAAATACGAATATATTTGTATTAAGAATTCCACATTTAAACCTCATTTTCACCTAAATGAATTATAAATTAATCGCATGAATTCCCAGCCCATGTTTTATTTTTTAATGTTTTGGCCTGTGAGGCCCAAATTCAAATCCTGGCTTTGCATCCTAGGACAGATTTTGCTTGCGCCGAGTCTTTAGAGCATCAAGTCTTTCTTCTGACAAAGTGCTAGAATAAATAGATGCTTTAGATTGATTAAGCTGAAGGAACACAAGCATTATTTTATTATGAGCACTTCCCTGATGATTTAAATGGATTTATTCAGCTATGTTAAATAATGCATTATTTCAGCAGCACATGCAATTTTGCCTATTTTGCATATGGAAGAAAAATTTAAATATTGTCTTTAGACAGACAAAAATGGGACTCCTGTGTCAACATCTTTGGAGAGAGCCAACTCAATCAGTTCAAACTTTTCCAATTTGCTGTGCAATCATAACCCATGTCTTTAGTTTTTAAACTCATCTTGACTGAGATTCTTGCTTTTACCTGTTAAATATGACCTCAAGCTTTCTTCCGTTAAAGGGAAGTAAGATTCCTCTGTGAACTAGGGAGATCCCTGTTTAGGCCTAGAAACATTATTTGCTTTTTAATTACTAATGCTGGAATAACACAGTTATACAAATCATGTAGAGTTAGGAGCACAGGAAAAGAATGACCATAGAAAAGTTAGGTGCATGTCTGTGTGTATATATTTGCATACATGTATCTATGCATGGATATATGTATTTGCAAACTGACGCTCTCAGAAAGCTTGGAAAAGAGTATTCACACAGGAAGTCCCTGAAAATGGCACAAAAGAAATTTTGAAAAAATACCATCTTAGGAATAAGTGCCTAAATTCCATCTGATACTATTTAGGGCAATGGACCAAATGAGGTTTTACCTGACTTAGAGCTTGTGTTTTGAAGACTTGAGCATGAATCATCTGAAGTTAAATTATTTTCTTTTACTTTTATATAACTTCCTAAGACAAAATTCCCAAGGTATCTCTTTGAAATTAAATATTTCCTTTAAAATCATAAATTTTCACACAGATAATATTTTCTAGGAAAAAAATTGATGTACATTATAAATGCATGAGTACCATACTCTGATATATGAAAGAATCACATCAACTTTAGTTAGCATGTGGTTCATTAATAATTCAACCAAGTAGACTTAATCATAATAAAGCCTATCTTCNTCAGAAGTTGTTTTGTGGATTTTGCTCGGCGTTGAAATGTTTTTTTTGAGGAATTTGTGAGGGAGAAAGTAATCTCCTGGTCCTATTCCTCCGCCATCTTCTCCCCCCTCCCCCCATTTAATTTTTAATAAGTAGGTTTCATCTGCTATTCATAATTCTATAAAATAACTAAAATACATTTGGAAAGTTGTGGGAGAGTAAGTCAAATCCCTGTTCCAAACTTGTAAGCACATTTCCATGTGCTATTGCATTTGGTTTAGATATTTAAATATTAACCACCTTGCCTGAGTTTTCATATTAAGCAGACATCACAATTTTCTATTCCTATAAAGCATCAAAGCTGAAGTATTTCGCTCCTATTTTCAAAGAAAAGAAAAATGAAAGTAATACATGTAGGGGCTCTTATGTAAGCCACAGGTAGGCGATAACCAGAGGCAGAAGACATATAGGCCAATCTATGAAATTATTTCAGTGCAGGAGGTAGCTTGCTGAGAAGAGTAATTTCATCTTTTGGTTCTAAACTTGGGATGCCTCCTGAGCTTATAAAACCTGATGGTTCAACAATATCCCAGAGGAAGATTTAACAGCTCCATTTGAATTTTATCACTTTCGTCCACTAGTCATAAGTATGAAGGAAGTCTTCCAATCCACCCTAGAATACAGTCACTCTCCACATCTGCGTGTTTTGCATCTGTGGATAATGAGGGCTGATAGTACCCCGGACCATTTTATCAAAGGAATTCGAGCATTCACAAATGTTGGTATCCCCGAGGGTCCTGGAACTGTTATCCTAAGGATACCAAAGGAAAACTGGGTTGACTTCCCTACTCCTATGAAGGTGGCAGGTTCCTGAGTTAGCACACCTTGTCGCCATTTTGTTTTTCTTGCTGTTATCATGGAATATCAACTTGGACTTACTAGAGATATATTGTGAAATATAAAATCATCCTACATTTTTCATCCCCATAAAAATATGCTGGTTATCATCTGCTGTGCAGCCCTCCACATTCTCAATGACTAATCTACGACCAGGACACACTTCTCTCAGGGAAGAGGTTGAAGCTCTTCTGCATTTTCCATCGGCTCCCACAGAAAAGCTATTTGCAACCAAAGCTGCCCTCTGAGCCAAGACTGTAACAAACCCAGACACTTCTGAGAATTTGACATAGAACAATGCTTGTCAAGATTAAGTGGAGCTAAGAATCACTTGGCAATCTTGTTAAAACACGGATTTCTGGGAGTGGAGTCCAAGAGGTTGCATCTCTAACAAGCTTCTGGGCTCACTCTGAAAACCACTGACAAGGGGTCTAGATTTCAGACAAATGGAAAAGTGCAATTCTCAGGTACCTGTGAGTTCCCTGAAAGATTTTGCTTTGAATGATCATATACTCATTTCCATGATAATGTTTTCAAATGATATGAGTCTTTCTTTCAGGCTGAACTACTTGGGAAAGTATATCCTACCCAACCCCAGATAAGTGGCACAGAGGGGCAGATAGAGAGACCCAGACTTCAAATGACATACTAGTCAAAAGAAGGCAGAAATCAGAAAAGGCAATGGCAACCCACTTCAGTACTCTGCCTGGAAAATCCCATGGACCGAGGAGCCTGGTAGGCTGCAGTCCATGGAGTCAGTAGGAATCGGACACGACTAAGTGACTTCACTTTCACTTTTTACTTTCAGTACAAACTATCTCCACCCTCCACAACCCCATGCAGGCCCTGAACTTGGCCATGAGATCACTGGGACCTTCTCTAAACTTTTTCATTGATGGTACCTTCTAGAAAGAACATTATAAAACAATTTTGGGGGTGGGGTGTAGAGGTAGGGTAAATATTTAAAAAAAAGCATGAAAAGTATTTTACATAATCACACAGACTCCATTAATATTTGTTGTATTCCCTTCCAGAGTTTTTCTATATTTTTGAATCTTACTTTTATTTGCATTACTTCATAAGAATTTTCCTACAATTAAAATGGCTTTCAATGGTGAATAATACTTTATCTTACACATGTCATAGTATTTTAAAAAGTTTTCTTCATTGATATACATGAATATTGAGATTTTTTTCTGATCTATCACTATTATACTCTATATTATATGTGTGTATATATATATACACACACACAATATGTATACACACATGTACATATATATCCATATATCCACAGTTTTGGTACATATCTTTGGACATATTTTTTCCCTGCATTTTGACTAATTTCCTTTAAGCAAATTTCTAGACGTATAATGATTATGTCAGAAATATTACACACACAAAGACACATATATAAATTAAAACTGTGCCATAACATGGATCCCAAGAATTCCACTGGAGACAATGTGGGTGTCGATGTAAGGTTGACCGGGCAGACAGCCAGCATGGGATCCCAGGTACAACTGTGAGACACAATCCATCCCTGTCTGGGTTGTGATTTTACCACCAGGTCAAGCTTGTTTGCTCTGATTTAAACATCTCTGGGGATGATTCTAGGTCCTGGGCCTAAACAGGAATTCCAGAGCAACTGCAATGCTGCCTCTCCACCCTAATTCAAGAGAACACCACAGACAATGGCAGCTGTGTTCCCAACTGACCTGAGCATCCCCTTTACATTCTTTCATCTCCTCTCCAGGAGATGACTGTGTCCCGCCCTCTGCCACCTGGATCATCGCAAGAACTGCAATCACCCCCTTCTGCTCTTTCTGCCTATTCTCAATCAACCGCCAGGAGGATCCTTTTCAAAACATAAATCAGAGTGTTTATCTCCTCTGTTCAAAATCCTGACATTGCTTTGTTTCATTCAGAGTTAAAGTCAAGGTCACTGCATGACCCTACAGGATCAGATCCTGGGTTACCCCCGGGACCTCATCCCCTATCCTCTCTCTCTGGCTCACTGCATCCAGCCACACCAGCTTCCTGCTCTAGCTCACACACAGTTTTGTAGTTACTGTTCCTACTTCCTGAAATGCTCTTCTCCATGGTATCTACTTAGCCAATTACCTCACTTCTCTCTAGAATTTATCTAAATATTTCCTTCTTTAAGAAGACTGTTCTAACCACCTACTAAATACCGCAAAGTCACCACCTGACCCTACACCCCAGCCCCAACCATTTTGCACTTCTGATCCTTCTTACCTTCACTTTTTAAAAAATATATTGTAATTATCATCTTAATAAACTATGTGATTTAGTTATTTATTATGGTTACTATTTATTGTCTGTAAACTCCACAAGGGCAGTGATAACTTTGTTAACTGACATGTCTCAAGTGTCAAGAAAAGTCCCTGACACATAGTACAAATGTAAAATATATATATATATATATTTTAAAGAACATTAGCCTGTCCTAAAACGAGAGTAAGTGCTAGGCAAAAGACAGAATCTAATCTTCTGCCACATTACAGTCACATTTTGGTGTTGTCACATTATTTGGGAGATTCACTGTTGAACCAGTTAACCTCACCCAAAAGTGCGCATGGGCCTCTAGGGGCCTTCTGGGCTCAATTCTCTGACTGCCTGTGCCTATTTCTGCACATGTGTGGTCTTGCATATTGGGGCAGAGATGAAAGAAGTTCTTCCTCATCAAGATACAGTCTTCTCCTGCTTGTCTTCTTAAAGCCCTATTCTTGTCCTACCCCAGGATGACTGGAAGTTTAGGTCCTTATTGTTGTTCAGTTGGGAAGTTGTGTCCAACTCTTTGCGACCCCATGGACTGCAGCACACCAGGCTCCCCTGTCCTTCACCACCTCCAGAGTCTGCTCATCTTCATGTCCATAGAGTTGATGATGCCATCTAACCAGCTCATCCTCTGTCACCTTCTTCTCCTCCTGCCCTCAGTCTTTCCCAGTATCAGCATCTTTTCCAATGAGTTAGCTCTTTGCATCAGGTGGCAAAGGTGGAGCTTCAGCTTCAGCATCAGTCCTTCCAATGAATATTCAAGGTTGATTTTCTTTAGGACTGATTGGTTTGGTCTCCTTGCTTTCCAAGGGAACTCTCAAAAGTCTTCTCCAGCACTACAGTATGAAAGCATCAATTCTTCAGCACTCAGCCTTCTTTATGGTTGAACACAAAACCATTGCTTTGACTATATGGACTTTTGTCAGCAAAGTGATGTCTCTGGGTTCTAGAATCCAGTAATTTTCTTCCAAGAGAGACAAGTGAAACATCACAGAATCTCATATTACTCACTTTTAGAAATAGGTACAGGGAACGTATGTTTAAGAACGTATGGAGAGGGAAAGAAAAAGGAAAGCACAATAATAGGATAAGAAATTTAAAATAATGCAAAGTAAAATTGTGTGAAATAGATAAAATGTACTCTGTATCAGTTTATCCAATAAGGTAAAAAAAAAAAAAAAAGCTAAAATATATCCATTAATATCTGGAGTTGTCTGCTGCTGCTGCTGCTGCTGCTGCTAAGTCATTTCAGTCATGTCCGACCCTGTGCGACCCCATAGATGGCAGCCCACCAGGCACCCCAATCCCTGGGATTCTCAAGGCAAGAAAACTGGAGTGGGTTGCCATTTCCTTCTCCAATGCATGAAAGTGAAAAGTGAAAGTGAGGTCGCTTAGTTGTGTCCGACTCTTAGGGACCCCATGGACTGCAGCCTACCAGGCTCCTCTGCCCGTGGGATTTTCCAGGAAAGAGTACTGGAGTGGGATGCCATTGCCTTCTCTGTCTGGAGCTGTCTACAATATTTAGAGTGCTGCAATATTTAGACTTGTTAAAAATGTCCAGTTTTAAAGGAAACAATATTATTGTATGAGACTAGAAAAGATAAATGCTATTATCAAGATAAGTATCTATGAAGAAATTTCCAAAGTGACCAAACTTTTAACAGTTTTTTTCCAAAACAACTTTCCATTTTGCTCTGAAAATGAATCTAAATGTATTTTCAGCTTTTCTAAAAAATATGAAAAATGGTCCTGATGGCTTACCTCATTCATCACTTTTACAATTAAGGAAAGATAGTTTCTTCCTCTTTCATATTTGTTCTCTAGAGGCAGATATAAGGAAGCCGATATGAAGCAGCAAATCACAGTTTGGACCTGAATGTGATGGATATGAAAACATCATAGGGTACATCAAGAACCTAAACACAATTACTAAGGAGGAAATTGGGGTATATTAACTCCCTGGGAAAGAAGTGTACTAAAATCTAAGTCATTAAGCAGCTCTTGTATGATTGGAACAAACCCTGAGACCATCTCCCAAAACATCCAAGACTTGGGGAAGGCCACCATATGTCACTCTAATAGAACCCCTGTTCCCTTGTTGCCTGCGTGAGCTCTGATTAATGAAGGACATGCTATGAATGATACAAGTGATTACACTACATAAGTTAGGGCTCAGACAGGCCATGGCTTGATTAGATTCTGGAACAAACAACTCCTCTCTCCTGGGGCAAGTCTGTCCACAGCATGGCAATCATCTGTTAAATACTGGCATATTTTACCAGGGAGGTTACCAAGGACTAGGGTAGAATTTAACACCTGCTTTCCCAGAGCTGCCTTAAAATCTATCCCCCATTAGCACAAATAAAAATGAGAAGGAAGCATAAATGAGAAGGCAAACTTTTTAAAAAACAGAACAATTTAATAAGATGGAGAGATCTAAATGGGTCAACCATGGACAAACAAACACATATTTCTAGCTATAGCTATAACAAGATTTTGCAATTTTCACTTTGTAAATATTCTTTACTGAGTACCTGTTGTTTTATACCTCAGAGGTCAGTGACTTTGGTCAAATGTTTAGATTTGCAAGATACAAATATAGAAGTTTGGCAAAAGAAGAAGGGTATACATTTCTTTGCCAACCAGAGCTACTGACAGCAAGGATCAACAGGATGAATGACCTTATGTTATCCTAATCTCATAACTTTTGACTTCTTCTATTGTCAGGTTGTTAGGATACACTTATTTTCCATCAACTACTACCACAAAAGAGCCAATATTTTTATCAACAAGTCCAAGGGACTAACAATCTGCCTGTGGAAGAAAGTGTTATGATTAGCTTTTTACATATGGGCAGAAATAATTAGTTAAGGACAGCTTTCAAACTTTCAAAGAATATATAAATGGCCAACAGTTACATGAAAATGTGATTGACATTACTGATCATCAGGAAATTGTAATTCAAACAAAACAAAATGAGATATCACGTCACATCTGTTAGGATGTATATTATAAAAAAAGAACAAGAAATAACAAATGCAGGCACAGAGGTGAAGTAAAGAGGACCCTTGTACATTGTCAGTGAGAAGGTAAGAAGGAGTGTAGATGTACCTGGAGGGCATTATGTTAAGTGAAGTAAGCCAGTCAAAGAGCAGCACTGCGTAGTATCACTCACATGTGCAATCTAATGTTCTAAAAAGGGCAGACTAGGATGGTGACTGCTAGGGGTGTGCTGGTTAGGCAAATGAGGAGAGGTTGGTAAAAGGGTACAAGCTTTCAGTTACAAGATGAGTATGTTCTTAGAATCTAACTTGCAATAGCATGACCTTAACTGTTCTCATAAAAAAAAAGTAAATGTGTGAGTTGATGGTTGTAACTAACTTAATTAGGGGCATCCTTTCATAGTGAATACATATATCAAATCATCATGCTGTACCTTTTAAATAAATTATAACTTTATTTGTCAACTATACCTCAATAAAGCTGAGAATAAAAACAATGGAGTAACTCTTTCCTAAAGCTTATTCCTTGTATAGATTTTATTTCAGATCACATTGAGCATAAGCATAAGGAACACAGAAAGTGTTCTAAAATCCTCCTTAAGTAGCTTTTATAATAAAGGCAAAGGGATGAATTGGAAATAGCATAGAACTCAGATATACAAGACCTATTTTGCAGTCTTACCTCTATCAGTTCATCTGTAGCCTGGGGGTGAGGTTAAAGGAAGGAGTATGATGTGACTCAAAATTGGGGATACAATCTAGGGATGCCTACAATGGTTCGGGTGAGAAACTACTGTCATAAAAGCATCCATTGGAGAGGAAGGGACAGATGCTAAAAATATATAGAAAGTAGAATCAACAAGATTTATGGCATCAATTAGATGGAAGGCAGAATGATGGAGGGAAGTGGGAAAAGAAAGGCTAAGGGTAATGACTCAGAGGTTTATGGCTTGGGCCAGAGGCTGAATGGTGGCATCATCTACCAAGATAAGAAATATTTGCAAAGGAACAGCAATTGGTGGAGGCAAAATGAGTTCGGTTTTAGACTCAATGAATTGTGACAATTATGGATTTTTGTAATATAATTTTAAAAATACATAAAAATATAAAATTTTCAGGGAAAAAAATAAATTAAGTCTGAAAGTTCTGACCATTTCAAAACAGATAGATAAAGTAAATTACATGCATTTTTACTATGTTTCTATAACATTGTGTGGAAAAACCTGAACAAACTTTTTGGCAAACCCAATAAAAGTGCCTGAAGAACTATGGGCGGAGTTTCATAACATTAAACAGTATGTGATAATCAAAATCATCCCAAGAAAAAGAAATGAAAAAAGGCAAAATGTTTGTCCCAGGAGGCCTTACAAAGGCTGAGAAAAGAAGAGAAGCAAAAGGCAAAGGAGAAAAGCAGTGATATATCCATCTGAACACAGAGTTCCAAAGAATAGCAAGGAGAGACAAGAAAGCCTTCCTAAGTGATCAATGCAAAGAAATTCAAGAAAACAATAGAATGAGAAAGATTAGAGACCTCTTCAAGAAAATCAGAGATACCAAGGGAACATTTCACGCAAAGATGGGATAATAAAGGATAGAAATGGTATGGACCGAACAGAAGCAGAAGATTATGTGGCAGAAGATTATACACTGAAAAACAAGATAAAAAGATCTTAATGACCCAGAAAACTATGATGCTGTGATCACTCACCTAGAGCCAAACATCCTGGGGTATGAAGTCAAGTGGGCCTTAGGAAGCATCATGAACAACAAAGCTAGTGGAGGTGATGGAATTCCAGCTGAGCTATTTCAAATCCTGAAAGATGATGCTGTGAAAGTGCGGTAGTCAATATGCCAGCAAATTTGGAAAACTCAGTAGTGGCCACAACTGGAAAACTAAGTTTTCATTCCAATCCCAAAGAAAGTCAATGCCAAAGAATGTTAAAACTATAGCACAATTGCACTAATCTCCCATGCTAGCAAAGTAATGCTCAAAATTCTCTAAGCCAGGCTTCAACAGTTCATCAACTGAGACCTTCCAGATATTCAAGCTGGATTTTGAAAAGGCAGGGGAATCATAGATCAAATTGCCAGCATCCGTTGGATCATCAAAAAAGCAAGAGAATTCCAGAATGTCTACATGTAATTCATCACTAAAGCCTTTGACTGTGTGGATCACAACAAACTGTGGAAAATTCTTAAAGAGATGGGAATATCAGACCACCTGACCTGCCCCCTGAGAAATCTTATGCAGGTAAAGAAGCAACAGTTAGAACTGGACATAGAACAACAGACTGGTTCCAAATAGAGAAAGAAATACATCAAGACTGTATATTATCACCCTGCTTATTTAACTTATATGCAGAGTATATCATGTTAAATGCTGGGCTGGATGAAGCACAAGCTGAAATTAAGATGGCCGGGAGAAATATCAATAACCTCAGATATGCAGATGACTCCACCCTTATGGCAGAAAGTGAAGAGGAACTAAAGAGCCTCTTGATGAAAGTAAAAGAGATTTTAAAAAATGGTTTAAAACTCACCATTCAATAAACTAAGATCATGTAATCTGGTCCCATCACTTCATGGCAAATAGATGGAGAAACAATGGAAACACTGATAGACTTTATTTTCTTGGGCTCCAAAATCACTGCAGATGGTGACTGCAGTCATGAAATTAAAAGACACTTGCTCCTTGGAAGAAAATGTATGATCAACCTAGACAGCATATTAAAAAGCAGAGATATTACTTTGCTGACAAAACTCCGGAAAGCTATGGTTTTTCCAGTTCAATTCAGTTCAGTCATTCAGTTGTGTCTGACTCTTTGCGACCCCATGAATCACAGCACACCAGGCCTCCCTGTCCATCACCAACTCCCGGAGTTCACTCAGACTCACGTCCATCGAGTGCGTGATGCCATCCAGCCATATCATCCTGGGTCGTCCCCTTCTCCTCCTGCCCCCAATCCCTCCCAGCATCAGAGTCTTTTCCAATGAGTCAACTCTTCACATGAGGTGGCCAAAGTACTGGAGTCTCAGCTTTAGCATCAGCCCTTCCAAAGAAATTCCAGGGCTGATCTCCTTCAGAATGGACTGGTTGGATCTCCTTGCAGTCCAAGGGACTCTCAAGAGTCTTCTCCAACACCACAGTTCAAAAGCATCAGTTCATTGGTGCTCAGCCTTCTTCACGGTCCAACTCTCACATCCATACATGACTACTGTAAAAACCATAGCCTTGACCACACGAACATGTATGAATGTGAGAGTTGGACCATAAAGAAAGCTGAGCACTGAAGAATTGATGCCTTTGAACTGTGGTGTTGGAGAAGACTCTTGAGAGTCCCTTGGACTGCAAGGAGATCCAACCAGTCCATCCTAAAGGAAATCAGTCCTGAATATTCATTGGAAGGACTGATGCTGAAGCTGAAGCTCCAGTACTTTGGCCACCTGATGTGAAGATCTGACTCACTGGAAAAGACCCTGATGCTGGGAAAGATTGAACGCAGGAGGAGAAGGGGATGACAGAGGATGGGACAGTTGGATGGCATCACCAACTCTATGGACATGAGTTTGAGGAAGCTCTGGGTGTAGGTGAAGGACAAGGAAACCTTGTGTGATGCAGTCCATAGCTTTGGAAAGAGTTGGCCACAACAAAGTGACTGAACTGATAGGTTTGTGCGTGTCATGCTCATTCGGTTCTGATTCTCTGCAAGGCCATAGACTGTAGCCTGCCAGGCTCCTCTGTCCATGGAATTTTCTAGGCAAGAACCCTGGAGTGGTTTGCCATTCCCTATTTCAGGGGATCCTCCTGACCCAGGGATTGAACTTGTGTGTCTTGTGTCTCCTCCACTGGCAGGCAGGCTCTTTACCAGCTGAGCCACCTGTTTCATATATATATATATAAACTATATAGTTTACTTTTAAGGTAGAATGTTACATACTATTGCAGTACAATGGTCCTGTCACATCCATCTGTTAACAATGGCAGGAAAGTGAAGAGTAAAGGTTCCGAGTTGACAGAAAATTTGACCATGAAGAAGAAATACTGTAAGGGGAGTAATCTGCCATTACTGCTCCCTTGAGCTCAATGAGCGACAAAGGTGAATTATGCAATTTACCCACACAGAATGGTGAAATGTCAGTGTCAATATGCAGCATTATTCTATCTGAGACGTGAGCCCTAAACTCTTATTTGATGGTTGAGGACATTGGTTATCACAGAACGACAACCATAGGGTTCATTGACAGAGCTGCAAGACTAGAATTCATATACAACTTCTCAGGAAAAAACATACTTGCTTTTTAATACCAAATTCCATTTCTTGTAAATGTGTTTTATGGTTTCACGGTCATATTCCTAGCACAGACAGCTTATTCAAGCTACAGTCATTAAAGGAGAGCACAAAACACAAAAGGAAGATCTCCATGGTTTTATACAATTGTAAACAATCCACCACTAAAGAAAAGATTAGAGAATTGGGTAGCCATTGCTTTCAAAAAGGTCATTCAGATTCCATGCAAATCTGTAACTAAAGAACACAGGAAAAAGTAACTCATTAAAACTAAATTCTGTTCAGTTCAGTTCAGTGGCTCAGTCATGTCCGACTCTTTGCAACCCCATGGACTGCAGCACTCCAGGATTCCCTGTCCATCATCAGCTCCAGGGACTTGCCCCAAACTCATGTCCATAGAGTCAGTGAGGCCATCCAACCATCTGATTCTCTGTCTTCCCCTTCTCCTCCCACCTACAATCTTTCCAGCATCAGGGTCTTTTCTAATGAGTCAGTTCTTCACATCAGGTGGCCAAAATATTGAAATTTCAACTACAGCATCAGTCCTTCCAATGAATATTCAGGACTGATTTCCTTTAGGATTGAATGTTTGGATCTCCTTGCAGTCTAAGGGACTCTCAAGAGTAGTCTCCAACACCACAGTTCAAAAGCATCAATTCTTCGGTGCTCAGCTTTCTTTATGGTCCAACTCTCACATCCATACATGACTACTGGAAAAAAACCATAGCTTTGACTAGGCAGAGCTTTGTCAGCAAAGTAATGCCTCTGCTTTTTAATATGCTGTCTAGGTTTGTCATAGTTTTTCTTCCGAGGAGCAAGTGTCTTTTAATTTCATGACTGAAGTCACCATCTGCATTTTTGAGCCCAAGAAAATAAAGTCTGTCACTATTTCCATTGCTTCTCCATCTATTTGCCATGAAGTGATGGGACCGGATGCCATGATCTTCATTTTCTGAATGTTGAGCTTTAAGCCAGTTTTTTTGTTTTTTTTTTCACTTTCCTCTTTCACTTTCATCAAGAAGTTCTTTAGTTCCTCTTCACTTTCTGCCATAAGGGTGGAGTCATCTGCATATCTGAGGGTATTGATATTTTTCCTGGAGACTTTGATTCCAGCTTGTACTTCATCCAGCCTGGCATTTCATATCATGTACTCTACATATAAGTTAAATAAGCAGGGTGACAATATACAGGCTTGGCTTTCTCCTTTCCCAATTTGGAACCAGTCCATTGTTCCATGCCCAGTTTGAACTGTTGCTTCCTGACCTGCATACAGACTTCTCAGGAGGCTGGTAAGGTGGTCTGGTATTTCCATTTCCTGAAGAATTTTCCACAATTTGTTGTGATCTACAGAGCCAAAGGCTGTGGCATAATCAATAAAGCAGAAGTAGATGTTTTTCTGGAACTCTCCTGCTTTTTCTATGATCCAGCAGATGATGGCAATTTGATCTCTGATTCCTCTGCCTTTTATAAATCCAGCTTGGACATCTGGAAGTTCACTTCTTTTGAAGCCTGGCTTGGAGTATTTTGAGCATTACTTTGCTAACCTATGTGATAAGTGCAACTGTGCAGTAGTTTGAACATTCTTTGGCATTGCCTTTCTCAGATTGGAATGAAAACTGACCTTTTCCATTCTTGTGGCCACTGCTGTGTCTTCCAAATTTGCTGGTATACTGAGTTCAGCACTTTCACAGCATCATCTTTGAGGAACTGAAATAGTTCAACTGGAATTCCATCACCTCCACTAGTTTTGGTTTTAGTGATTCTTCCCTAGTCCCACTTGATTTCACATTCCAGGATGTCTGACTCTAAGTGAGTGATCACAGCATCATGGTTATCTGGGTCATGAAGATCTTTTTTGTATAATCTTCTGTGCATTTTGTCACCTCTTCTTAATATCTTCTGCTACTGTTAGGTCCATGCCATTTCTGTCCTTTATTGGGCCCATCATTGCATGAAATATTCCCTTGGTATCTCTAATTTTCTTGAAGAGATCTCTAGTCTTTCCCATTCTGTTCTTTTCCTCTATTTCTTTGCATTGATCACTTAGGAAGGCTTTCTTACCTCTCTGTACTGTTCTTTGGAACTTTGCATTCAAATGGGTATATCTTTCTTTTTCTCCTTTGACTTTAGCTTCTCTTCTTTTCTCAGCTCTTTGTAAGGCCTCCTCAGACAATCATTTTGCCTTTTTGCATTTCTTTCTTAGGGATGGTTTTGATCACTGCCTCCTCTACAATGTCACTAACCTCCATCCATAGTTCTTCAGGCACTGTATCAGATAAAATCCCTTGAATCTATTTGTAACTTCCACTGTATAGTTGTAAGGGATTTGATTTAGGTCATACCTGAATGGTCTAGTGGTTTTCCCTACTTTCATGAATTTAAGTCTGTTCTGGCAATAAGGAGTTCATGATCTGAGCCACAGTCAGCTCGCAGTCTTGTTTTTGCTGACTGTATAGAGCATGTCCAGCTTTGGCTGCATAGAATACAATCAATCTGATTTTGGTGTTGACCATCTGGTGATGTCCATGTGTAGAGTCTTCTCTTGTGTTCTTGGAAGAGGGTGTTTACTATGACCAGTGCATTCTCTTGGCAAAACTCTATTAGCCTTTGCCCTGCTTCATTCTGTACTCCAAGGCCAAATTTACCTGTTACTCCAGGTGTTTCTTGACTTCCTACTTTTGCATTCCAGTCCCCTATAATGAAAAGAACATCTTTTTTGCATGTTAGTTCTAGAAGGTCTTGTAGATTTTCATAGAACCATTCAACTTCAGCTTCTTCAGCATTACTTGTTGGGCCATATACTTGGATTACTGTGATACTGAATGGTTTGCCTTGGAAAAGAACAGAGGTCATTCTGTCATTTTTGAGACTGCAGCCAAGTACTGCATTTTGGACCCTTCTGTTGACTTTGAGGCCTACTCCATTTCTTCTAAGGGATTCCCTCCCTCAGTAGTAGATATAATGATCATCTGAATTAAATCTGTCCATTCCAGTCCACTTTAGTTCACTGATTCCTAAAATGTCAGTGTTCACTCTTGCCATCTCCTGCTTGACTGCATCTAATTTACCTTGATTCATGGACTTAACATTCCAGGTTCCTATGCAATATGTTCTTTACAGCATTGGGCTTTATTTCCATCACCAGTCACATCCACAACTGGGTGTTGTTTTTGCTTTGGCTCCATCTCTTCATTCTTTCTAGAGTTATTTCTCCCCTCTTCTCCAGTAGCATATTGGGCACCTACCGACCCAGGTAGTTCATCTTTCAGTGTAATATCTTTTTTGCCTTTTTGTGCTTTCCATGGGATTCTCAAAGCAAGAATACTAAAGTCATTTGCCATTCCCTTCTCTGGTGGACCACATTTTGTCAGAACTCTCCACTATGACCCATGCGTATTGGGTGGTTCTACATGGCATGGCTCACAGTTTCATTGAGTTAGACAGTGCTGTGGTCCATGTGATCAGTTTGATTAGTTTTCTGTGATTATGGTTTTCATTGTTTTCCCTCTGATGGATAAGGATGAGACGTTTATGGATAAGACTGACAGTGGGGGGAATTGCGTCTTGATCTGATATGTGGGGCCATGCTCAGTAAATCTTTAGTACAATTTTCTATTGATTGTTGATGAACAACCATCAACAGGAGAATGTTGGATTCCACCCAAAAAAGATACTCCACGTCCAAGGGCAAAGGAGAAGCCCCAGTAAGATGGTAGAAGGGGTGAAATTGCATTTAGAATCAAACTCCATACCCACCAGAGATGCACAAATAAAACCTTGTGTGTACCAGGACCTAAAGACCCCACAGAGACTGAGCTGGACATGTGTTTGACTCTCCTGCGGAGGTGTGAGTCAGCAGTGGCCTGCCGCCCAGGCTCTGGGTGCAGGTACCTGGTCACACAGCCTGTGGCATAAGCCCTCTTGGAGGAGGTCACCATTAACCCCACCATAGAGCCATAGAGCAGACGACCCACAAACTGCAGAACAATTATACCAAATAAATCCTCACACTGTTAAGAAAGCTCTGGGATCCACAACAGATTTCCCAACCTGGGGATCTGGCAAACAGACTGAGTACTCCCAGATAATTTGACTTTGGAAGCCAGTGGGATTTGATTATAGGACTTACACAGAACTGGGGAAACAGACTCTTGCAGGGCACAAACAAAACCTTGTGCACACCAGGACCCAGGAGAAAGGAGTAGCAACCCTACAAGAGGCTGACCCAGACTTGCCTGTGCATGTCCAGGAGTCTCCGGCAGAGGCATGGGTCAGCAGTGACCAGCTGCAGAGTCAAGGGCACTGAGTGCAGCAGTGCATGCATGGGACCTTTAGAAGGAGGTTGCCGTTATCTTCATTACCTCCACCATAATTTGGTCTCAGTTCAAACAACAGTGAGGGAACAGAGTGCCACCCATTAACAGAAAATTGGATTAAACCTAAATTACTGTAACTGAAATGCTCACCTATTTTCACAAATGAATATTGCTGTTGTTTAGTCACAAGTGGTGTCCTACTCTTTTGCGACCCCTTGGGCTGTAGCCTGCCAGTTTCCTCTGTCCATGGGGTTTTCTAGGCATGAATACTGGAGTAGGTTGCCATTTCCTCCTCCAGGGAATCTTCCTGACCCAGGTGTCAAACCCATGACTCCTATGTCTCCTGTATTGCAGGTGGATTCTTTACCCACTGAGCCATCAGGGAAGTCCCTCTTTACGATATACTCAAGACAATTATTATCAATCCTCTGGCATATAAAATTAAACCCTGCCATATTTGATTGAGCTGAACCCACTGGCAATTGCTTTGCTTATTAAAAAATATATTTTCCAAACTCAGTGAACAACAAAACTATTTGAAGAACTGTGAAGCTGAAATGCTAGCAATGGGTTAGAATAAACTTCAGCCTTCAAAAGTTCCAGGATCATGTGTAGTGACCTGATCTACACACAACTAATCCATCTGAAAAATGGAAAAATGCATATTTTAATATCACCACACATATACATGACACATGCAAATTGATTTACTTATTCCCTTGGAGGGGGAAAGAAACAAACGCTTTCTCAGTATCTTCACAAAAATTTAATGTCCATCACAAACACTTTTCAATCTATAACTGATACAATCAAGGGAGACATTTAATTAGTAATTAGCCTGATTAACATTCCTTGGAGAATAATTTGTTTTAACAGATGGCCTTCATAAAAATAATTCTTAGAGGATTTCTGTAAAAAATGAGCTAAGTAATTATAAGATGTAGAAAGAGATAGGAATGTTGACAATCATACTAAGAATACATTCATGTGTTCAGGTTGGAAATCAAGACATGACTGGAATGATGAAGAATGGTGAAGGGGAGTTTATGGGCTGGCCCATTGAAGATGCAGGGCCCTGGACGAGGACCAGTTTGTTAAAAGGGTCAAATCAAGGGTCTGAGTCATACAGAAGCTGGGGGTGAGCAAGCTGTTTCAGAAAGACAAACCCCAAATTAGACACTGGAAACTAAACTGGACCAAAGCCAAGGGAATTTCCAAAGCACAAAGGAAAAAGAAGAAAGAGTAGGTAGGCACAGAGCCCAGAAAGAATTCTGCTGAACGTTTCGCTGGCAGCCGCATCCACTGTGACTTCGCCACAGTGCCACGCTTAATGGTCTTTCCTCAGGCACACATTTTGAGACAAACATCCAGAAGCTGTGATGGATTCTCTCTTACCCACAAAGAAAGGAGCTCACATTTATGAAGTGACTATTTTTATCAGACACCGAAGTAGAAAATTGATATATGTTATTCAAGTAGCTTTGTCCTCAGTGATTTTTTTTTCCCCTTCCTGACACTCATAGCTGTCTACACTGCTTAGCCTTTTTGCAGGTAGGCCTGGCAACAATATCAAGTTATGGCCAATGGAATTGGGGGAAAAGTGATGCATTGGACTATCTCGTAATGTTTCATTAAAAATTTCCGCCAGAGATCTGTGATGTCTTTATCCATTTGCTGATTGATGGAAAAAGGAAACTATTTTAATACAAAGGCCTGAGAAGGGGGTCCCTGATGATCATGGATAATGCTCCTCAATTCATGAACAGCCACAGTGGACTCTTGTATTTGTGAGAAATAATGCTTATTGTGATAAACCACATATATTTGGAGATTTGTTTCCTACTGGACCTGGCTTCACAGATATATTTGTTTCTCTAATTTAATCACTACAACCATTTGTTGTACTGTTAATTTTATCTTAACTTATCAGATGTGTAAATCAAACGAATCATGAATTTGAATTCAAGTCAGTAAGACTCCAAAATGTATTCCTTCTCACCAAATACTCTAGTTATCAGTATATGAATTAACAAAAATATGTGTTTTATTTTTTTAATTAAAATTAAATTCACATAATATAAACTAGTGGTTTTTTTTGTTTGTTTTTTTGCAGGGTTTGGTGGGGAGGGCATGTCCTGTGCAGCTTGTGGAATCTTAGGTCTCCAATCAGGGATCAAACCTGGCCCTTGGCAATGAAAATGTCAAGTCATAACCACTGGCCTATCGGGGAACTCCCATAAATCAGCCATTTTAAAGTGAACAATCAAGTGGTAGTACATTAAATATAATGTGCAATCATCACACATGTATCTAGTTCTGAAAACATTTTGGTCACCCCAAAGGAACGCCATATCCGTTAAGCAATATGCCCCCGTTTACCCGTCTTCCAGTCCCTGGCAACCAACAATCTGATTTCTGTCCCTGTGGATTTACATATTCTAGATAGTTAATATAAATGGAATTTACAATAGTGTGATCTATTGTGTCTGGCTTCTTTCACTTAGCACGATTATTTGAGGTTCAGCCACAGTGTACCATGTTGTCAGTATTTCATTCCTTTCCATGGCTGAAAAATACTCCATAATCTGTTTATCCATATATCTCCACTGATGCACACATATTTCCACCTTTTGGCTAATATTAATAATATTTTGATGAACATGAATGTATAGGTATTTATTTAAGTACCTATTGCCCATTTGGGGGACATCTATTTAGAAGTGGAAATGTTGAGTCATATGATGATATTGTGTTTAGCTTTCTGGGGAAGCATTAAAGTTTTTTGTTTTTTTTTTTTCCCCCCACAGCAGCTGTATCATCTTCCATTCCCACCAGCAAATTACAAAGTTCCAGTTTCTCCACCTTCTTACTAACACTTTTTATTTTCAGGGTTTCTTTCTTTCTTTTTTGTCATACTAGTGGGTATGATATCATTGTGATTTTGATTTATATTTGTTGTTTCCCCAATATTTCCCTAGTGACTAAGGATGCGGAGTGATTTTTAATGTTCTCAGTGCCCATTTGTATGTCTTCTTTAGTGAAATGTCAGTTTAAATTCTTTACCTATTTTTATAAAATTGGGTTTTTGTCTTTTCATTGCTGAGTTGTATGTTCTCTATATATTCTTGATAATAGGCTCTTATCAGATATATGATTTGCAAATAATTTCTTCCATTCCACATGCTGCTTTTTCACTTTTTTAATGATGTCTTTTAATGCAAACATGTTTAATTTTGGCAAAGTCCAGTTTATCTGTATTTTCTGTTGTTGCTCATTCTTTTGATGTCATACATAAGGAAACACTCCCAAACCTGAGATCATGAGGATTTATCCCTTGTTTTCTCAAGAGCCTTGTGTTTTTAGTTCTTCATATTTAGGTTTTTGTTCATTTTGATTTAATCTTTGCATACGGTGTGATGTAAAATGTTCAACTTCAAGCTTTTACATGTGAATATTCAGTTGTGCCAGCACCACATGTTGAAGAGACTGTTCTTTCCCCATTGAACAGTCTTTGCACATTTGTCAAAAGCCAAGTAGTTAATTGATTTAGATATTTGGGTTCATTTTCTAGACTCTCAAACCTATTCTATTGGTATATGTCTATTTTTATGCCAGTACCACATTGCTTATTTTCCCTATAGCTTTGCAATAAGTTTGGAAACCAAGTGGTATGAATACTCCAACTCTGTTCCTTTTCAACACTGTTTTGACTATTCAGGGTCCCTCATGATTCCTTATGAATTTGAGGATTGGCTTTCACTTCTGTGAGAAAGGGAAGTTTGAATTTTCATATGGATTGCATTAAATCTCTAGATAGCTTGTGTAGTTTCACCATCTTAACAAAAATCTTCCAATTTATGGACAAAGGATGTCTTTCCATTTACTTACATCTTCTTTAATTACTTTTAGCAATATTTGTAGTTTTAAATGTACAAGAATTTTACCTTCTTGGCTAAATTTATTTCTGGATATTTTTATTATTTTAGCTGCTGTTTTATATGAGATTTTGCTTTCTTAAATTTTCTTTTCAGTTTTCATTTCTGGTATTTATCTTGTACCCTTCAATTTTGCTGAATTTGTTTATTAATACTAATATCTTTCTTTTCTGCAGACTTTTAGAATTTTCAATACACAGAACATATAATCTGAAATATAGACACAGTTTTATTTCTTTCCTATTTAGATATTTCTTATTTAATTTTTTACCTACATTCTCTGGCTAGAACTTTCAGTGCAATGTTGAATACCAGTGTTGAAAGCAGGCATACTTGTCTTGATCTTAAAGGGAAAGATTTCAGTTTTTCACTATTGAGTACATTATGCTTCTTCTTCTTCTTTTTTTAATAGATGTACTTTATCATGTTACAAAGTTCCTTCCAGTCTTAGTTTTCTGAGTGGTTTCATCATGAAAGGTGTTAGATTTTGTCAAATGTTTTTTTCTATATCAATAAAGTGAAGGTGTGTGTTTTTTCTCCCCCCTTTGTTCTATTAAGGTGATAAATGCTATGGATTTTTTTTTATGTTAAATGACCCTTGCATTCTTCACATAAATTCCAGTTGATCATAGTGTATATGATTTGTATGCTGTTGGATTTTGTTTACTAATGTTTAAGAATTTCTGCCTCCATGTTCGTAACAGACATTGGTCTGTAATTTTCTTTTCTAGTGGTGTCTTTGTCTGGCTTTGGTATTAGAGTAAGCTAGATTCATAGAATAGTTTCAGAAATGTCCCCTCTTGTTCTATTTTTAGAAGAGTTTAAGAAGGTTTGATCTCAATTCTTCCTTAAATATTTGGAAGATACACCATTGAAACCATTTGGTCTTAGACTTTTCTTTGTTGGGAGATGTTTAAGTACTGATACAACTTACTTGTTATAAGTCAGTTTCAGATTTTCTGTTTGTTCTTGAGTCAGTCTTGTTAATCTGTTTCTAAAACCTTGTCCATTTCATTTAGTTACCTAAATTGTTGATGTACAATTGTTGAAATTTTCTTCTATAATCCTTTTTTTCACCCGTGGTGGATTCATGTCAATGTATGGCAAAACCAATACAGAATTGTAAAGTAAAATAAAGTTAAAATAAAAATTTAAAAAAATAAAATAAAAATTTCTATAAGGTTGGATAATTTTAACTGACTTATCTTCAAGTTTACTAGTTCTTACTTATGCCTCCTTCAATCCGATGTTGAAACCCCCTAGCAACATTGGCTGTACCACTCCTTCAACATTTTGTCATGCTGCTTAGAACTCTGCCTTACTTTCACTTCCTGCTTACATAGGGTCTACAGATCAACCAAAGGTGGAAAGCTTAATGTCTTCTCAGGACCCTTATGAACACGTGTCCAGCACTGGGCAAGCACGTGACTTTGTAATTTCTTCAGTACACACAGGTACCTTTGAATGCCCTAATTCCCCGTTGAAACCTCTGTCATAGGTTTTCCTCCCAGGCTTTCAGTGTTGCATTGTTTGTGTCAACTGTAATCCTTGTTCTCCAGGTGGCTGTCGGTTGTTCCTTTGCCTTCTAAAGCTTTGGAAATATCTACTGCTTTATTACCCTGAGTGAGTTCTAAGTTACGCAGAGCAAAGATAAGCACCTTGCACCAGTCCTGCAGGGAGTCCCAGGCAGGTTTGGATAGACAAGTATGGCTCTTTAGGAATAAGGTTTTATCTTCTTCCTGAAGAATCAAGAAGCAGGGTTCCTCACTGCAAACTGGGGTTCAAGAATTTTACCAGCCTAGGGGGTGGGGAGTGTGAGGCAAGGCCGAGTATAATGCATAGAAGCTCTTTTTACCATTTTTAAGTTGCCTTAATTTTTAAGTTTGCTTAATTCAGTATGGCAAACAGATAAGAAAAATGTATTTTGTAAGCCTGCCAAAAATGCATTCTTAGAGGGGAAAAGACTGTCCTCAGGAATTTGATCCATTGTGGTTGATCCAATATACTTTTATTTCTTCATTATTTCTTTCACAGTATCCATCCCCACCCCAACCACTGGACAAGGTATTGGTCAGCAGGAGTACAGTGAGCAGCTGAACATATTTTACTCCTTGACTCTTTCATTGCAAGAAGTGAAACTGTGTTATTTTGAAAAAACTCCCTGATATCACTTTTTTTTACAAAAATTGAAGTATAGCTTATTTACAATATTGTGTTAGTTTTAGGTATACATATAAGTCACTCAGTTTTATATATCTATTTTTTCAGATTATTTCCATTATAGGTTATGATAAGATATTGAATATAATCCCCTTTGCTGTACAGTACATCCTTACCTCTAATCTATCTTATGCATAGTGATTTGTATCTGATACTCCTAATTTATCCCTTCCTCCCTCTCCTCTCTGGCAACCATAACTTTGTTTTCTATATCTGTGAGTCTATTTTCATTTTATACATAGATTCATTTGTAGTATTTCTATATTCTGAATATGTATATATACAGGACTGCAAGGAGATCCAACCTGTCCATTCTAAAGGAGATCAGCCCTGGGATTTCTTTGGAAGGACTGATGCTAAAGCTGAAACTCCAGTACTTTGGCCACCTCATGCGAAGAGTTGACTCATTGGAAAAGACTCTGATGCTGGGAGGGATTGCGGGCAGGAGGAGAAGGGGACAACAGAGGATGAGATGGCTGGATGGCATCACGGACTCAATGGACGTGAGTCTGAGTGAACTCCAGGAGTTGGTGATAGACAGGGAGGCCTGGCGTGCTGCGATTCATGGGGTCACAAAGAGTCAGACACAACTGAGCGACTGAACTGAACTGATATAGATAGATAGATAACAGAATATTTCTCTCTGACTTACTTCACTGAGTATAATATTCTCTAAGTCCATCCATGTTGCTGCAAATGACTATATTTCATCCTTTTTTTCTGGATGAGAAATATTTCACTGTGTGTGTGTGTGCACGCATGTGTGCATGTGTGCACACATATGCTCATTCAGTGGTGGCCAACTCTTTGCAACCCTGTAGCCCACCAGGCTCTTCTGTCCATGGGATTTCCCAGGCAAGAATAGTGGCATGGGTTGCCACTTCCTTCTCCAGAGGAATTTTCTCTTCCAAAGGATGGATGTCTCCAGAGTCTCCTGTATTGACAGGCAGATTCTTCACCGCTGAGCCAGAAGCCTATATATATATGCGTGTGTGTGTGTGTGTGTATACTACATCTCCATAAGGCAACTGAATACTGATTGGGTTGTTTCCATGTCTCGGCTATTGCAAAATGTGTTAATATGATTGGGGTGTATGGATCGTTGCAAACTAGTTTTCATTTTTTCCGTATATGCACTATATACCACGAGTGCGATTGTGGGTCATATGATAGTTCTGTTTTTCATTTTTTAAGGAATCTCCATACTGCTCTTCATGATGGCTGTGCCAATTTACATTCCTACCAACAGTATAGAAGGATTACCTTTTCTCCACACCCTCTCTAGAAAGGAAACTTTTTGATAATAGCCATTCTGACAGGTGTGAGGTGATACCCCATCATGTTTCTGATTTGCATTTATCTAATATTTAGAGATGCTGAGCATCTTTTTGTGTGTCTGTAGGCCATCTGTATGCCTTCTTTGGAAATGTCTATATAGGTCTTCTCCTCACTCATTTCTCAGTTGTTGTTTTTTTTTTCCCCAATATTGGGTTGTATGAGCTGTCTGTATATTTTGTATATTAACCCTTGTCTGTCATATCATTTGCAAATATTTTCTCCCAGTTGGTCAGCTGTCTTTTCATTTTGTTGATTGTTTCCTTTGCTGTGAAAAAGCTTTTAAGTTTTACTAGTTCCCATTTGTTTATTTTTGGTTTCATTTATTTTGCCTTGGGAGAGTGACCAACAAAGATATCGCTATGACTTATGTCAGAGAATATATTGCCTAGTTCTTTTCTAGGAGTTTTATGGTGTCATGTCTTATATTTAGGTCTTTAAACCCTTTTGAGCTTATTATTGTGTATGGTGTGGTGAGTGATACATATATGTGTGTGTGTGTGTGTGTGTATTTCTGATTATATCTCTAAAAGAGGACTTTAAAAATCAAATCCAACCATCATACCCGAACATATTAACAATTCCTAAATAGCATCAGATATTCAGTGTTTGAACTTCCAATTGTCTCAAAAGTATGTAAGTGAATGTGTTGCCATCAACACATGAGCATATGTCTGCAGGATAAATTTCTGTAGGTCTTCTTTATAAGCATTTCAAAGATAATCCCTCTAGTTGGTCTTTTTTGCTTTAACCTGTTACATTTTTTATATAACTTTCTTTGTCTTCATTTATATGTAGTCACCTTACTTTTATTTATCCCATTATTTTTTGCATTTTAATTAAATTATTTGATGATATTATGCTTGGTCACCAAAATATGTTTTCCAAAACATAAGTTTTAATAGCAGTGTATAATTCCACCAAATGAGGATCACTGATTTGTTCAACCATTTTCCTGTCATCGTTTGCAATTTTTTTTCTGCTATTAAACATCACTACCTGGTACATCCTTAAAATTGTCCCTTTTGCATAATTAATACTATTGGTTAACCACTATTGCACAGTTTTCAACATAGATGCTAAAGGATATTTAAGAAAACCATTTAAAATAAAGATTTTATTTCCTATCTGGGTTTTTCATATTTTCCTTCCAAATCATTGGCCCACTATTTTATTACCATCTTCTTCAGACTTTAGAAATACTTTTTTCTATTTGCTTTACTGAGCAATCAAAACACATAGAGAATGAAACCATGCTGGCCACTGTTTACTGGCTGATTTACTAAAATATCCTAATACCCGCCCCCCTCCCCCACCTC
>SJYQ01000192.1:1166548-1180010 GCA_006410935.1 Redunca redunca | reverse complement strand
TTTCCTTCCAAGGAGTAAGTGTCTTTTAATTTCATGGCTGCAGTCACCATCTGCAATGATTTTGGAGCCCCCAAAAATAAAGTCTGACACTGTTTCCAATGTTGCTCCATCTATTTAGGACATCATTAAAGGAAAAGAAATGGGATTCGATAGGAGGAGAAAGGAGAGGCATCAAGGCTCTCATGCCAGCAGAGCAAAACCACTGGAGAGTGCCCAAGCCTGGTACATTGAAGGCGAGGAAGGAAACTGGCGTAGTGGAAAAACAGGGTATGTGAAGGCATGGCGACAGCGTTTGCCAAGACCAGTGAGAACCTTATTCTGTGAAAGAGGGGGCCGGTACACGCTTTTGCGGGGGTAACACAATTCTGCTACTGTTTAGAATATCTTGTCTGTCATGTAACAGATGGACGGGAACCATGAGAATCTGACAGAAGAAGGACTGGTTAGTTAGCTGTTTTAGCTGCTGAAGCAGTGCACTAGAGCAGAAACAGTGAGAGCAGAACAAACAGGCTGGAAACAAGAGGCATTATAGGGGTGACGCTCATGGAGCTTTGCCACTGAAACGAACACCTTGGACAAAGCTGCAAAGTGACTTGGAGATTTAAGGTTCAAAGGTCTTGGAGGAAACGGTGCCCTTGGTGATACAGGAAGCAGAAGTGGAAAGACGCTGAATCTTGCATTAGGAAGCTGATTTTGCCTGTTTGTGGGGAGGAGAGGCTGGGAGCACAGGGTTCAGTAGGATATGAAAACGGATCCTTTTGAATTTGAAAGGCAAGTCAGAATTAAGAGTCTGCTCTCNAGCGTTTGCCAAGACCAGTGAGAACCTTATTCTGTGAAAGAGGGGGCCGGTACACGCTTTTGCGGGGGTAACACAATTCTGCTACTGTTTAGAATATCTTGTCTGTCATGTAACAGATGGACGGGAACCATGAGAATCTCACAGAAGAAGGACTGGTTAGTTAGCTGTTTTAGCTGCTGAAGCAGTGCACTAGAGCAGAAACAGTGAGAGCAGAACAAACAGGCTGGAAACAAGAGGCATTATAGGGGTGACGCTCATGGAGCTTTGCCACTGAAACGAACACCTTGGACAAAGCTGCAAAGTGACTTGGAGATTTAAGGTTCAAAGGTCTTGGAGGAAACGGTGCCCTTGGTGATACAGGAAGCAGAAGTGGAAAGACGCTGAATCTTGCATTAGGAAGCTGATTTTGCCTGTTTGTGGGGAGGAGATGCTGGGAGCACGGGGTTCAGTAGGATATGAAAACGGATCCTTTTGAATTTGAAAGGCAAGTCAGAATTAAGAGTCTGCTCTCTCAGCAGATTAGGGGTTAGTACAGTTGAAATTGTGGGAGTGATGGAGGTAGTTCAGAAAGAGGGTGTTGAGTGTCAAGAAGAAAGGGATCTGACAGTAGAATCTTGGAAAATAGGTGAATTTTAAAGGTATGAGGATGAAGAGCAACTAAATAAGGAAAAATGAATCCAAAACAATTAATACTAGTTTCTGTTTATCAAGTGTGTTGTCTGTGCCAGACTTTGGGCAAAGCCTTCATGTAAATATTTTATTTAGGCCTCACATTAACCTTGTGAAGCAGCCGAAGCTCAGGGAGGCTAAGAAATTGAAATAAGAATATAAATAACCAGGTTCACAGAACACATTCAAATGGCTAATAAACATTTGAAAAGATGCTCAATTTCTGTGGTAGTTGAAGAAATGCAACAGATTTGTAAAAATGTTAAGGGCTATAATACTTCTGGGAAGGGCTACTCAAATACTACTGGTGGAAATGTGAAATGGTGTAGTTTTTGAGAAGGCCATCTGGCAATGTCTATTAAAATTAATGTACACATTAAATACAAATTAAATATGCACGTGTCTTTTGATCCAGCCATCCCTCAACTGGGAATTTATCCCATAATATGAAATCACCAGCCCAGAGTGGAAAATGTCTGAAAACAAATTGGAATATCCATCAATAGGGGAATGGCTGAAATTTTTATGGTACTTTCATAATATTTAAAAGAATAAGTTAGTTCTATGCCAGTTCATTTGTAGGGATTTCCACAATGAACTGTTAAGTGAGTAAGGCAAGAAGCAGAGAAGATTATAAAATATGATTCCATTTCTACAAAGCAAAATAAAAAAATACACATCTGTGTAAGTGTCACATGTGTGTGTATGGTTTGTTCACCCAGGGTTATAGTTGATCACTTGAAGGGATAAAAGGAAATATAATCAACAATGTCAAATAAATGACCTCAGAAACTGAAGGAGCTGAGACTAAGAAAAAGCCTTTGGATCTGGCAATGAGGAGGCCACACGTGGCCTTTGGAAGATAGATTGCAGCTGACGAGTTGAGGAAGAGTCATATTCCAGGAGGCAAAGAGCAAGGGCATGGCGAAGAAGCAGTACGTGACTGCTGACAGTGCTCTGGAGGCAGCAGGGCGACGAGCAGGCTGTGAGCTTGGCATGGGGAGAAGAGCTCAGGCTGAGTTTCCTTACGTTTGGTATGTTTCGGCTTCCCTGGTGGCTCAGCTGGTAAAGAATCCACCTGCAGTATGGGAGACCTGGGTTCGATCCCTGGGTTGGGAAGAACCCCTGGAGAAGGGAATGGCTACCCACTCCTATATTCTGGCCTGGAGAATTCCATGGACTGTATACTTCATGGGGTGGCAAAGAGTCAGACATGACTGAGCGACTTTCACTTCACTTCACTTGGTATGTTTGCATTTTATGTTGGTGGCTGTGAGTTTTTACATGTTTCTGTCTTTTTAAGACCAACATATCATATCTGTGAATTAAGATGAAAGACAGATGCAAGAGCAGGGCTTGGTCCTACAACAGTTGGCAGGGAAAGCGAAAGAGCTGCTTATGGTCCTCTCTCTCACGTGGACCTTTATTTTGCTAATGTTCCAAAAAAGACAAATTGCTCCTTTAAGAGATATCATTTTAAGATTCCTGAATGGAAAAAAAAAATTGTAGTTGATGATCCAAGCAAGCCAATCACTATTCCCACTAACCCTCACTCAAAGATGAGATTCTTAAATAACAGTGGTGACCTTTCTGAAAGTCAGGACACAAAAGCAAATCCAAGTCCCTGAATAAAAGAAAATCCTGGGGTGCAAACATCATCTGGGGACAATCTAAATTGTTGGCCATCAACCGTGGCTGCTTCCTCATATTCTAAGCAACTCTGATTCTCAAGCCCCACATGGCCTGCTCAACCCCCCGCGGCTGCTTCCTCTTATTCTGGGAGCCTCTGATTCTCAAGCCCCGTGATGGCTCGCTCATCCATCTCGTGCCTCCTTTGCACAGGTCTAGGTCCTTCTCTGTGGCATTCGTGCCAGCACCCATTGGCAGGTCTGCCAGTTGTCTCTTCCCTTGTCCTTGTCAAGTGAAAGGATGGTGAAAATGACTCAGATCCTCTCCTTGTATTTTCCTCCCTTAGCTCCTGAAACAGGAATAGCTTCCAGGAAACCGCTTTGGAGAAATTACATGCCCTCCCTCCCACTGAAGGAGTGACTCAGCAGGCCAGTGAGATGGGCGACTGATCACTGCTCTTGCCCAGTTGGCTTCCATCTCGCTAGGTCTCTCACCTCCAAAGTTGTTCTCCTTTCTCCTCCTGTTGCCATGGGCAGAGTCAGCTCACCAGAGCATGACTTCCCCACTCCAAAAGCGAGGCCTTCATTCTCCAGCCTCTTTAGAGACCAGCTAGCTGGGGCGGGGAGAAAGCCAATTCAAGCATCAGGAACAGGTGTGTTAAAATGCAGACTCTAGTAGGCTGAGGTGAGGCCCAGAATCCTGTATTTCTAACAAGCTCTCAAGTGATGCCAATGGCATGGACCACACTTTGGGCAGAAAGGATTAGCACAGTGGTTTCTCAGCTTAGCTGTGCTTTGGAATCACCTGGGGACCTTTTAAAAATAGGCCACATTCTGGACAAATTAAATCACAGTCTCTGGCACTATTTTTGAAACTTCCTATGTGATTCCTAGTGAACAGCCAAGTTTGGGACTGCTGTTTTGAAATGATGAGCTCCTTTGCAAGGGCTAACTATGAATAACAAATATCCAAGGCTCTAGAAAATGCAAAGCTGAGACGCTAAATTCTCTAAGTAAAAAAAAAAAAAAAAGAAAAAGAAAAAAGTGTCAATAGTGTTCAGCATTGTGACCATGCTTTGGCTGAGCACCATGCTGAGTTTAGGGGGGTGACATTTCTAGATAGATACTGATATGGACTGTGCCCAGAGAGCAGGGAGTGAATCGTATTTAAAGGCGGTAACAGGTGTCTTCAAATAACCCAAGGTCTGTCACACATACACACAAACACACACACACAACTCTACTATTCCTTCCTTTTTCAGCTGAAAGTGGCCTTGACCCTTGCACTAGTCTCTCTTCAGATAAGTTTTCTCCCTCATTTAAGCAGACTCCGCCTATCTTGGTCTGTTGCCAGCAGCAAAAGGGCTGGATCTCAAACTCAGTCTTAATAAATGTGTTTTGTCTTATCTCTGCAATGACTTCTATTTTATAGGTAAGTATATGAAATATACAAAAAACATCAGTATGAGTGTGACTGGTTAAAGACAGTATTGACTGACTTGCATGAGTGATAATGAAGACAGCTGAGGAAGCACATATTTTTGTCCAGACAACCATAACATGCATACATTTTTGGCAATGTCAACGCCTACAGGGGAATCTGACTTAAAGAGGCCAAAACACATGAAAATACTACTGTGGTCCTTAAAATCGCTTCCCTGGGATCTATTCCAACATTTAACAGTAGCTACAAAATGGTAATCTCATATTGTTGAATTAGGAAGCATTCACAATCTGTTCATGTTTTGTTTATTCTGTGTTTAAGATTTAATGAAGATTTGTAACTGGGAGCCAGAGACAAGAAAACTTAAATGCTCTCTGCCTCAGAGATTTTAAATGACCCTAACCATCTTGTTCTGTGAGTAGCTGTGTCCCTAGATAATAATTCTTGAGAAATAGTTTCAAAATTGGGAGTTAGAAATAGCAGAAGAAAGGGTGCAAAAATAAGTTAGGATTGATTTACTGGTCTGTGCACACACACAGGCACACACTCACACATGTGTGAACACACATACAAGCACACACACACACAATTATACATTACTTTCCTGCCTTTGCCTCAGAGACAATGGTGTTAGAAAAATAGCCAAACTGCAAACCCAGGTTAACCTATATGCTTGAGGTTCTCAACTTATCACTTTCGGTCATTTGCAATATCACAACTATAGACTCACTGATTATTTCAGTAGGTGGTATATGACGGGTTCAGGGGGCAGAATATAGGAGAATTGGTCAAAAAACTTGAATTCAGATTCTTATCCCTGCCACTTCATAGCTATGTGAACTGGAGGAAGTGGCCTGACTTCTCTGGGCCTCAGCTCCTTTATGAGTAAAATGAGGATAGTAATACACTACAGGATTGTGAAAGGTTTGCTGCTGCTAAGTCACTTCAACTGTGTCCGACTCTGTGCGAGCCCACAGACAGTAGCCCACCAGGCTCCCCCATCCCTGGGATTCTCCAGGCAAGAACACTGGTGTGGGTTTCCATTTCCTTCTCCAATGCATAAAAGTGAAAGTGAAGTCGCTCAGCCGTGTATGACTCTTTGCGACCCCAATGGACTGCAGCCTACCAGGCTCCTCCATCCATGGGATTTTCCAGGCAAGAATACTGGAGTGGGGGGCCATCGCCTTATCCATGTGAAAGGTTAAAGTGAGGTCATATATGAGACATACAAAACAATGACTGAAATATGAAAGGTACTCTGTAACTGGTAGCCAGGCACATCTTTGTCATGTTAGTTCCATAAATGGAAATTATACTATGGAAAATAAAGCCTTAAAATAAATGTAAATTGTACCCAACAACCCACAGGAATGACCCCACCTAAAACTCACATTCTAAAAGGTATTTACTAAATTCTAGTCACAGATATACACTAGTCACAGTTTTTATCATTCCCACATAACTCCATGAACTTGACCTGTGATTGGAATCCTTGGAATCTTCCTTTTACCCACTGAGGCTGCTTGGTGGTTATATCTCAAAGGCAGTCATGCTGAATGTAAACCTCACTCTCCTTCCTCCATCCCATCTCTCTCTCCTCTTCCATTTTTCTTCCCTGCCCATCCTCACGGCTCTTTCATATCCTCCCCCTTCTGCATCCTTGCCAGGTATTTTTAATTTTGTCTAAATCAGATAGTTATGATAAAGTTCTAGCAGGTTTAAAGCTTGGTTCTGTCTAAGCATGAGTCCCTGCCTAGTGGCTTTATCACTTGAGTGCCACTGATGAATCAGAGGCCCGCAGGAAAGTCCAGAAAATTCTCTCCCTAGAGGAGGGAGCAAACTTGGTCCACTCAAAGTCTTTGAGTTAAGATGTCCACATCCTTACAATGAGGATTACAATGTCTGTCCTCACTGTCTCAGCTCAGGGTTTATACCAGGATAGACTGAAATAATAAATAGGATGAAAGGACTTAAATCTAGTGTCAAATGCCATTGTGTTCCTTAGGCCTCTTAATTAGCCAGCAGTAAGAGTGAAATGCAGAGAAAGAGCACCACACCTCTGGTCAGTCATTAGAAATTCCACCCTGGGGACCATGACAATTCTTAAGAGTCAGCCTTAAATTCAGGTTAGAATGGAGGAAGAGATGGAGGGGACTGAGGTTTGGTATAGGACTTCAGAGGTCAGAGTCCAGGTATTGATACACCATGATATTATTCTATTTAGGATTTCTCAATTCACAGTATCATGTAAACACACATGCACACATACACACACATTTTCATTTCATTTTGCTTTGTTTGGAGAAGGCAATGGCACCCCACTCCAGTACTCTTGCCTGGAAAATCCCATGGACGGAGGAGCCTGGTAGGGGGCCACAAAGAGTTGGACATGACTGAGCGACTTCACTTTCCTTCTAAGTGTTTAATAACAGTCCTGTGGTTCACAGCCAAGAAGGATGAGTGAAGGGACTGGAAATGGGCTGGGGAACATCAGCTTAGAAGCCTAGGCTCCAGAGTATCTCTGCAAATATTTGAACCCAGATTCCAATATTTACCATCTATGACACACTGAGCACATTATTGAATGCTTTATGCCTCAGTTCCTTCATCAGTAAAATAGCGGGGATAATAGTACTTAAGCTCATTAAGTTTGTGTGAGGCTTAAAGGAGAAAATTCCCATACACTGTTCAACACATTCCTGGCATTTAATGCATTCCATATTTACTCTTTATTATCATTATTATAACGGCATGGCTACCCAATATCTTTCCTCCATTCTTTTTAATACAGACTCCTCACTTAATTGGGGATGACAGTGTCCCAAGCTTGAAAACTACATTCTCCAGTTTCCTCTATAGGTAAGGTTTATAACCAAATTCTGTCCAACAGGATGTAAGTAAAAAATGTTTGGGCCTGTTTTTAAGAAAGTTCTCTAAAAGTGTATGTTATTCAGCTAGCAAATTACTTGCATCTTCCCTCTTCTCCCGTCTCTAAATTTGTATGTAATAGCTGGGGCTGTGGCATCTATCTTAAGACCATGAGGCAAACAAGAAAGTGGAAAAGATAGGAAACTAAGAATATGGAAGACTAAAATATCAATAGTATCATGGAGCTACCACGCTAATCCTGAACTGTCCCTTTGTAAAATTCTCTTGCCTGAAAGAAAAAACAAAAACAAAAACAAAAAAAACCTAACACCTTGTTTAAGCTACTGTGCTTGATATTATCATTACACGAATAATGGGTCTAGTTCAATGCCAGACACGTGAGAAATCTAAAGCTCTGTTTTGTCTTTTTTTTTTTTTTCAATTTGGAAAGCAGATATTTTTATTACCGTTTTCATATTATGCTCCCACCTGGAGTAGAGAATTTCTTCCTTCACAAGACTCTCATTTAGGGATGGGATGTGGACTACTCACACTGCCAATTTTTTTGCAACTTAGCCTTGAAAAAGCACCTGATTCTCTCATAACACAATGTGAGGGGAGGCTGCAATCCAAAATAAGTAAAGTAAAAGTTGAAGTAATAAAAAGCTAACAATGTTTGCGAGAAAATAAAAAGTAATTTATAATGACACAGTTCATGTCATGGAAAGTCAATGAGGGAAACAAGAATAGGATAAAGGAAGTAGGAGAAAGAAGGGGACTGATGTGAAGAAAGAGGAGATGAAGGAACTGTACACAAAACACAGTCAAGCAAGAATTGCTCACAAATACCTCAGATATGACATACCTCAGATGACACCACTCTTATGGCAGAAAGTGAAGAAGAACTAAAGAGCCTCTTGATGAAAGTGAAAGAGGAGAGTGAAAAAGTTGGCTTAAAGCTCAATATTCAGAAAACTAAGATCATGGCATCCGGTCCCATCACTTCATGGCAAATAGATGGGGAAACAGTGGAAACAGTGGCTGACTTTATTTTGGGGGGCTCCAAAATCACTGCAGATAGTGATTGCAGCCATGCAATTAAAAGATGCTTACTCCTTGGAAAGAAAGTAATGACCAACCTAGATAGCATATTCAAAAGCAGAGACATTACTTTGTCAACAAAGGTCGGTCTAGTCAAGGCTACGGTTTTTCCAGTGGTCATGTATGGATGTGAAAGCTGGACTATAAAGAGGGCTGAGCACCGAAGAATTGATGCTTTTGAACTGCAGTGTTGGAGAAGACTCTTGAGAGTCCCTTGGACTGCAAGGAGATCCACCCATTCCATCCTAAAGGAGATCAGTCCTGGGTGTTCACTGGAAGAACTGATGCTGAATCTGAAACTCCAATAGTTTGGCCACCTCATGCCAAGAGCTAACTCATTTGAAAAGACCCTAATGCTGGGAAAGATCGAAGGTGGGAGGAGAAGGGGATGACAGAGGATGAGATGGCTGGATGGCATCACTGACTCAATGGGCATGGGTTTGGGTGGACTCCGGGAGTTGGTGATAGACAGGGGGGCTTGGCATGCTGCGGTTCATGGGGTCACAAAGAGTCAGACATGACTGAGCAACTGAACTGAACTGCTGTCATTTTGCACAAAATGATAATGTCTTCCCTTGATATTTATTTCACAAATCAACTCAAAATTTAACTTGCTATCTGCTCTGTTGATCAATCAATAAACATGTATTCTGTGGAGACAGGAAATGATGGAAGTCCTGAGTAGGTCAGATTGGTTGAGGAAGGACAAAGCTGGAATCTCTGGAGCTGGTGACACATGATTGAATTTGAGGTAATTTTTAGGGTAAAGACAAAAGTACTTACTCATATACTTGGTGTAAAGTATGAGGGAAAGAGAGGAGCCAAGGCTCTTGGCTTAAACAATTGAATAGATAATGGGACAGTTTACTGAGATGTAGGAGCAATGGCGGGAGAACATGGAGAAATCTCTCTCTCTCTCTCTCTCTCTCTCTCTCTATTTGCCATTTTAAATTTGAAATACCTATTAAAGAGCCAGGTGGTGCTAAAGAAACTGCCTGCCAATGTAGGAGACATAAGGGATGAGGTTCGACCTCTGGATTGGGGAGATCCCTGGAGTAGGAAATGGCAGCCCACTCCTGTATTCTTGACTAGAGAATCCCATGGACAGAGCAGACTGGCGGGCTACAGTCCACGGGGTCCCAAGAGTCGGACACGACTGAGCTACTCAGCACACACACACATTAAAGGGCCAGGTGAAGAGGCTGAGCAGGCAGTGTGGCATGTCAGTCCTGGAGCTCAGGGGAGAAGCCCATACAGGACACAGATATCTTAGACAGGATTTCAAGCTATGAGATGGGAGAGATGACCAGCAGACAGACAGGCATTCCCACTTTCAGTTATCTGGTAGAAGAGAAGAAGAAATTAGGAAAAGATACCGAGGGAAAACAGCCAGTGAGCAGGAGGAAACCAAGCAAGTGTGACGTCCTGGATGAGAACGTGGTCACCCATGGCACATGCTGTTGGGAAACCAAGTAAGATAAGACTGGAAACGTAATCCCGGCCTTTGTGAGCTATAGACATGGGCTAATCAAAATGGTTTCAGTAGGATCATGAGGGTGAAATCTTGGTTGAAGCAGAGATATTTCTCTTGAGAAGTTTCTCATTTCTCTCCCAAAGAGAAACCGGGAGATAAAGTACTGGAGATAAGAGTAGAGATAATGATAATTTCAGTTTTGTGGTGAAAGAGAACAAAAAGACAGGGAATGGGGTGCCAGCTTCTGTAGGGTCACTGGTTTTTCTTGTTGTTGCTTCTGTTTTTTATTATATCCCAAAGGGAATGACCTTGTAATAATGGAAGACATTGATATTTTCATAAGGTTGGTGGATAATTCTAGGAGTGAAGTCACTGAGAAGGCAAAAAGGGCAGAGTCAGAGCCCAGGTGGAGGTTCAGTCATTCAGAGAAGTAAGACTGTCATCTGAAAGACAGGGGAAAAACTCCATTAGGAAAGCCTGATCAGCCTCACTGCCAGAGTAGATGGCCTGTACACAATGAGTAGGCAAACACATGAATTTGGTCTATTCGCTATAGCAGGATTATATTTTCCAAAAATGCTTGGAAGCTCAGGGTCAGTCGTTGCTGGTCATAACCAGTCTTAGTTAATAATCTGCCTTGGTTTGGATTCCTCCAGAGGCAAGATATTGAGATAAAGATTCCAAGGCAAACTGTTTATTTTCAAAGTGACCCCAGGCAAGAACATTGAGGAAACAGGGAGGTGAGACCGAAACAGGAAGGCTACTACCTGAAGGGCATCGTCCAGCAAGTTATCAGGGTGGGGAGCTGAGGCGGGATCCAACTGGAAAACTCTGGAAGATGGGGTAGGACACGCTTCAGAGTTATCCCCCTCCCAGGGTTTGGGACGTGAACTGTTTATCCACCCACTTCTGCAATTTTCTGGTTCTAGGTTGCTCCAAGGACCCCCTAATTCCCTGGCAAGTCCAATCTGCACTGTGCATGGGCAGAGTTTGCAGGAAAAGCTGTCAGGCAAAGAGATGCAGGTGTTGAGATCCGGAGGTGCAGCTGATGGACCAAGGGGGTGTCGGGGGGATCCTGATGTGTGCTAAGTTGCTTCAGTCACATCCTACTCTTTGCTACCCTATGGCCTGTAGCCTGCCAGGCTTTCTGTCCATGGGGTTCTCCAGGTAAGGGTACTGGAGTGGGTTGCCATGCCCTCCCCCAGGGGATCTTCCTGACCCAGGGATTGGACCCACATCTCATGTCTCCTGCACTGGCAAGCAAGTTATTGACCACTAGCATCACCCAGGAAGCCCCTGATGGGATCTGTTAAATTAGCCAAGGGTCATAGTTATATTTTGGCTTGTTTTGCTGGTTGGAAGGAAATAAAGAAGTCCAGTGGTTTCTCTTCTAGTACTTGTCAAAGAGCTCAAAACCACTCACTAAGGTTCCTCTCCCTGCCCTTACTTTTACTCTGGGGGTTTGGAATCAGAATAAGAAGCTAACAACCCACTTCTCATACATTATCTCATTTAATCCTGACATCATGCCTGCATCAAGGTTATCATTGGTTTCATTTCACTGAATAAGAAACCAAGTGATAAGAGCTTCTTCAAGACTTGCTCAAAATCACATCGGTTTGGCATATCAGGACTCTCAGACTCCAAAGCCTAGCTCTCAACTTGTTAGAGAAAAAACAAAAAAATTCCGATCTGGTTTTATCATTTACCTGATCCCCACATGTCAGGAAAAAGTGATCAGATACTCTGGCAATCTCTTTGAAGGACAATTTGTTTGGAGAATATACAACACAATATTTCTGGTTTTATTCAGCTATTGTATTTCCTTAATTTGTGGGCAGACTTTTCCAAGAGGAAAAATTATATAAAATAAAATGTTTGAAGGCGTCTCACAGAGTGATTGAGTCATTAAAAAGAAGAGTCATTAATAATGCATTGACTTTGATTATACTTCTTTCAGTCACGGGGAGCTGTCAATGGAGAATTACTACTCTCTTCTGACAAAGTCAAAGTCATGTAGGGGTCTCTAAAATGCACGTGATTGTTCTAGCATTGTAAAAATGGGAAATTGTTCTCTTGTGGAAAATGCATTCCAAGGCCATGGGGCATCGTTAACATTCTGGAAGGGCTGTGGTCTAAGGTTGGGATGGAGTGGGAAGTTGAGAGAGAGAGGGAATGGAATTCATCCAGCCAGTTAAAGGTGGTTTGGTGAGCACCACCCCTGCCCTTCCTCTGTCAATGCGGCAGAATTCTTTCACCAAATCATTCCAGTATGCTCTTCTATGCTAGTAAATTCTCTATTGATCTTTGTGGTCTGCTTAATTACAAAGAAAGTTGGAATGTAAATGTGGACAGCTTTTAGATCTTAGGATGCACACCTTTTTCCTGTCTGAAAATACAAACCCACTGTAACAATTGGATTCTGAAATTGACTCAAGTCTTCTGGGCCCAGAGCCAAAGTCCACGTGCATGGAAGGAAGAACGCTCAGCACTTATTGGGGTGAGTGTATCAACAGGCAATAACTCTCCCAGCCCCCTCTGTGATAGAATTTACAGACTACTTAGAAGGGCAAAAAGAAACAATCTGCAATAAACATTTAAAGAGATAGGGAACCCTCAATATTCAGAGGCAGGAGGGATGAAAGCCGAATTCTCCTCATGTGCAAGGCGTTCAGCACTTGAAACCCCAGGATGTCTGACCATGGGGTTCTCAGTGCCTCTAGGAATCCCGGAAAATCAAGGCTAAACATTTTATGAGGCTGAGAAAGATCTTCACCCCAACTGAGGCTCCCTTCATTCTGGTCGGAAAGCTGCTGTTGTCATCTGTAAGTTTTCAGCAGGAAATCAGCACTTTTTTATTTGTTATTTTTTTAAATTCAGCTTTGCAGGGGTAAACTGTGCCAGGACCTCAAATTCATTAAAATTTCATTAACATCCACTTACGGAGTTGCCATTTATGTGCTGCATAGCATTTTCTGATAACGCTGCGGAGAGCGATAAATAGGTTTTCCTCTTTGTGATCGGAAACAACCGCGTCCCTTTCCAGCCTGGGCAGTCACAGTCTAGTTAGACCAGTTTTCCACCCTGCGAACGTCCCGCGCACGAGGGTCCCTGGGCTCAGCTCAGTGATGAGTTAGGAGAATTCCTATGGACTGCCACTACTTTGACTGTGAAAGGGGGCATGGCTGTTGAGCATCTGCTCTTCTGTTTGTTCTTTTTTTCAACTTTTAATATAGAATATTTCCAGTATACACAATATCAAAATTTCATTTATGCTTCTAGCAACTTTCCTCTTGCCTATATTTCTGAACCAACTGTCAGATGTTATATTAGGTCACTGATATATACCTCAAATACATGTTCCTAAACGAAAAAGGCTCTCATTTTTGTGGGTAATGGAGGGACATAAGTATAATAACTAGAGCACTATTATTACACATTTAAATAATTAATAATTCCTCACAATCATTAACCACCCC
>SJYQ01000192.1:1118613-1166374 GCA_006410935.1 Redunca redunca | reverse complement strand
CTTTGTTGTATGAAGCAGAGTAAACCAATGATATTTTGTTGTATTTGATTAAGATGGGATATATTTTAAATCTTATTATTTTTATAGATTTTTCTCTCTCTCATTTTCTCTCTCCTCTAATTTGCATGTTGAAAAGTTGGATCATTTGGTCTGTGATTTTCCAATATGAATTTCATTAGATCCATAGCATAATTTAACATATTCCTCTCTTCTCTGTATTTCCTATAAATGGGTAGTTATATCTAGAGAACTGATCAAATTTGCTTCTTTTTTTTTTTTTTTTAAGGGGGATGGGGCTTCCCCTGTGGCTCAGATGGTAAAGAATCTGCCTGCAATGCAGGAAGACCAAGGTTCAATCCCTGGGTCAGGAGGATCCCTTGGAGATGGGAATGGCAATCCACTCCAATATTCTTGCCTGGAGAGTTCTTTGGACAGAGGAGCCTGGTGGGCTACAATCCATGGGGTTGCAAAGAGTTGGGCACGACTGAGCGATTAACACTTTTAGGCAGATGGAGATCGCTAAACTACTCTGTAAGTAGTGATGTGGAAGAGTCATATACCATCTAGGGGGTATAGTGTGTGTGCATATGTGTGTGTGTGTGTGTGTGTGTGTGATGTTAGAGCTGTGGATGAGTGTTGCTCAGATACTTTAAGTCATTAAGGTTGCAAAACAGCGACTGCCTCAGTCTGTCATTGCTCTGTCACTTACTAAAGAAACACTTCTAAAAGGAGAAACTTCCCTCCATTTAAGCTTTGCATCCCAGGTCTAGCACCTGTTTTTCAAAGTCCCTATCAACACATCCTCCTTCTCATACCCATCTCAACAGTCCGTGCACTTGGGAAAAAAGGAAAAGCCTGAAAGATTTTTATTTTCTTTTTCCAACTTGTGTTGTTTTGAAAAGTAGGAGACATTCAAAAGTTATAAACAGTAATATAATAAGCAGCCTGATGGCTGGGAAACTTCTCCCTGCTTTTTTCATTTGCATTTCCCTGATTACTAATGAGAGTAAGTGATTTTTTCATGTGTTTACTGGCCAGGCAGACATTTCAACTAGTCTGGTTTTCTGTGATTAAAGACCAAGAGTGTCAGATTCCACATGGGCAGGGGAAGGCAGGGGCAGAGGTTACAGCCGGCACACACAGCTGCACCTTCACTGGAGCCCAGCTTGAGCACTATTGGAAACGGGTATGTGTCCCACATGAGAATACCACTGGTCAGGCAACGTGACAGGCAGACATGCTGGCAAAGTACTAGACCGGAGGTGCAGAGGTGATGGTGAGAAGTCTCAGCATCTGTCAGAGGAGATCTGAGCATCAAAGCAGGCCTGTGTTGCCTGAAGAATTACACCCGAGGAAGCGTGCATGTGTGTGTTGTGTTGGGTGGAAAAAAGCATTAAGGAGAACAGGAGGCTTAGAAGGTGGAAAGACGTGGCAGGAAGAACAAAGGCAGGAACAGCCTGGAGACATTCAGTAACTGGGGTATCAAATGCCAGAAGAGTCAAGTAAACAATAAAAATGGAAGCAGTGTGCACTGCCCATGGGAAGGGGTGGGCACCGTGGCCACCTGGAGATGTCCCTTCCCATCAGCTTTATCATCAGATTCTTGACTAGTGGGAATGTCGGCCCTGTGTTGCCTTCTCGAGAGAAGTTAGAAATCTGGATTTTACATAGAATCTCCTGATTTTTAAAAGCAACCTCTTTAAAAAAAAAATATGTCAGCCACACACTACACTGATGGCCTCCAGGTTACTATCTTTTCATGGGAGGGGTACCTCTTTCTTGGGGCCAACAAACATCCTTTAGTCAGGGTCTCGGGTGTCTGTTCCCCATTCCACTGTCTTCACCCTAGACACAATCATACTCATTGGTTAGCAAGGAATTATTTACATGTCATGTGCTTCAGACACAATAAGGACAAAAATGTTTCCACCATAGGCATGAGCAAGCAAGCTTCAACCTGTTCAGTTCTTTTGTTTGCTTGTTTAGTTGTTTTTGGTTTGATGATTTTTCCAAATTCAGCAGAGGGGTCCAAAGTGCTGGTATGTTATGGGTTGGAACATAAGGTCCCTGTAGAAATACTTTATCTTCCAGTAGTATATACAGTGTTAAAAAAAAGGCAACATGTTGTAAAATGCAATTCATTCTAAGATGTGGCAGTATACTAAATATAAATCTTTGTATAGCAGCATGTTTCTAAAATACCTAAAGCATTGCATATGAGGAATGAGTAAAGACTAAGGATATGTAACTTACCCATTTTCAAATAACTGAAGGGCTGCGATGTGATAGACAGAACCAACTTATTCCATGTAACACTTAAGAGTAAGAGTTTGGCAAGAAGTAGCTGAGAGAGAATTTCCTGGTGGTCCAGTGGCTAAGACTCCACACTCCCAAGGCAGGGACCCAGGCCTGGGTTCAATCCCTGGTCAGGGAACTGGATCCCATGTGTCTCGATTAGGAGTTCCCATGCTGCAACTAAAGACCAAAGATCCCACCTGCCACAACTAAGATCCCTGCACAGCCAAACAAAAATAAATGAAATTATATATATATATATATATATATATATATATATGTATGTATATAAAGAAGTAGAAAGAAGTATCTGAGAAAGAAGCCAGAGCTTGGTATATTATAAGGAAGAATTTCATAGCAGTACTTTTTGAAAACAGGAACACATGGCCTCAGGAATCAGTGAGTTCCTGGTCCCTAAAGACAGTCAAGTGATGCCTACCATGATGTGCAAGCAGAAAATGGTGGCATTTGCTTTCTCAGCCCATTAGATATTGATCTATAAGTTCCTTTCTAACACTGTCACTAAAGTTCCTATACAATTTAAATCCATAAGAAAGGGGAAAATAGCCCACTGAAATTTAGAGTAGGAACTAAAAAAGAAAAATACAGTTGGATCAAAGCATTCGATGAAGAGAAAAAAAAAAGGTAAAACAGTGTAAACTGATACAAGGCATGCATAAAAATGTTAAGGAACACTCATTATTTCAGTTATTCTGGTTAGTATACCTCATAATTATAACTATAACCAATTAAGGTCACTGGGGTTAAGTGATTTGCCTAAGGTCATAAAAGAGTTATTATTTTTATCAGGAATTACAGTCAAAGTTTTGACTCTGAGCCAGGTTTCTTTTATTTTGCATTTGAACTGCCACATACTCCAAACCATAATGATAAAAGGTTGACTTTATTAATCAAAAAACATTGCAAAAGTTAGTATCAGGTGAATGCTGACACAAAGGAGAAGAGTCAGGGATCAACTATTTATTAATTATTCATTAAATACCTTCTCCACATGGGGTCAAATGCTGTTTCTTTTCCATACTATTTCATCTCATTTTACTCTCATAATTACATGAGGTGGGTATTCACCTCAACTTGGCAGATTAGAAAAAATAATTAGCTTGTTTAAGGCCATGCAATTTGAGAAGATAACAATTGGAATTTTTCACCTGGATTGTATCAATTAAAGTATGCAGAAAATTCAAGTAAAAAAAAAAAAAAAAAGAACTGTTTAGTTTCAGGAGACCAGGTACTTTATCCAGTGATTACAGGGTTTTTTTTTTAACCTTCCTGTGATTCTCTTTGCTATTTATTATACAAAATAGCTTTATTTGAACCATAGCAAATTAGTTATTATTAGTAATACAACTGATACTATTTAATTCACAGGTGTTGCTATTATTTTTCAAAATAAAGGTGATTTATAGTTTACAAACAGAAAAAATTAGAAATTAACTTTTGATGTATACCAGGTGTGCTATGACCTCCACAAAAGTTTTCCCTTTCTTGGCCACGAAACTGTCACGACTGCCTTTAAACTAATAATAATATTTCATTTCCTGTGCACCTGCAGAAGAGTCTGAAAAATTCTTTCTTTAAAGTGAATTTGAGTTTCTTTTTGATTTGCTTAAATAAATATATAACATTAATATCTTATAGGCCCAGGGCAAAATTGAGTTCAGATATGGAAGAGGATACAATTATTATTTTTTTAATTGAGCATTCAGTGAGTAGTATTTTGCCAATTGCAGGTGCTGTGTACCAAGCCGCTCTTGCATCCATAAATAACATCAGTGTTTTATTGTAGGCCTACTGTGTGTGTTGGGCATTGTGCTAGGTGACTTAGATATATGAGGAATAATATCTTTACCCCTCAGGACAGCAAAGGTCAACCAGCTGTTATTCTGTTATGCTATCACAGGGGATGTCTTGTTATTTTTCATTTCTCATGTCTCTTGGGTTTAGAGGAGTTTTCACATTGGACACTTTATGGAACAACCGTTTAGCTTAGTTTGCCTTGAAATCAGAAATCTTGGAGATGGAAATGAAAAGGCTAGCTGACGGAATTTGCCAGCATTAGTAACTCCCAGGGAGCTGAATTCACAGCTTCATTTGCAATACAATACTCACTTATTAATTTGGCCACCTGCAATGTCCTTTCTTTTCCTTTTCTTCTCATCAATTGCCTCTTCACCCTATTGCCTTGTCTTCCCAGCAGCATCCCAAACACTGCTCCTAGCCTATTATTCACATTTTCATTTTATTGCAAATTTATTTTATGTATCTTCCTCTCCAATTACACTCTGCAGGCATAGCATATTATTTTCTTCAGCATCTGCCCCAGCACCTAGAAATTAAAATGAATGTGTGGCTGAATGAATGGCTGGCTAGGTGGGTGTACTGCAATACGACTTCAGAGTCTCTAACCTATTTAGAGCACAGCCCCCTCCTTTGCACAGGAAGGCTGGAAAAAGTTCAGTGTGGCAAAAGGCCAGATGAGACCTGGATTTGTAATGCTGGCTTGTATCTTGCTGGTACTTTCTCCAATAAATGAACCTGCTGTGATTTCACTGCTTTGAGGCCTCCTTAACAGCCTTTCAATTCCTTCCTTTTAATGGCTCAAAGGAAGTTGTTACAATGTTTGCAATGAATGCAAATTATGGATCCATAATCCTGAGTGTCTCATAAAGAACCTCGCTAAACAGTTATTGTACCTATACAACAGTCTCTCTTATGAAATCCCAATGAATCAGCTTTAAACAAAACCATTCTTGCCCAAGTCTGTAGTGTGCAATTTTATAAGAAACTCAACAGGCTTTTACACACCCCTCGCTCCAAAACATCCTGCATAGTGGAAGAAAAAAACAGAACACTGAAAGTGAGGCTTATAAAAGACTGACATTCTTAGGTAGATAATGCTTCTTTCAGCTAAATAGTAAAAACTTCTGGTTTAACTTATTCTGTCACATGGGTACTTCTTGCGGGGAGAAAATTTAGCCTGATGGAATCAAAACCAACCGCAGAGATTATTTGAAAATATGTTACATATATTTAAAAATAGCACCCTTCCCTCATTTTATACTTAAGCTTATAAAACCATTTCATATTTGTATCATTTCATCTCATCCTCATAACAGTTCCTTGCTGCTGGGTTCTTGGTATTGTTGTCAGCTTACATACTCTGTCTCTAGTTTAAAAACATTTTATACAATCCTCCACGTACCCACACGAGTGAACTTTTTAGCGTACACACTCGATATCTGTTATCTTTCAGATCAATACTCCTATCTGACAGAAAGAAAAAATGATAAAACCCCATTTGATCCACAAAGGGGGCTTTTCAAGATCTGCCTGATTACCTGTTAGCTCCCTCTCTTTCCACTTCCCTTGTCTTTCTGGCTGTTTCCTACTGCAGTGGGGACCCTTCTAGCCTTTGTGTGCACCGTGTTCTCATGTCTCCATTCACATTCTTCTCATTGAATGAAGTCAAGCTCTGCCCTAAGTTGTTTCTTTGAAGGCTTCCCTGATTCTAACAAGCAGACATAGACAGCCTTCCCTTGGGTGATCATTGGCTGACTACTTATCTGACTTTATTGCATGTGTTTTCTTACACTAGTATTTCCTTCTACAATTAAAATTCCTGTAGGTTATATTCTTAAAACACACACACAGAAGAATGACGAATAGGTGAGGTCAAGTGGGAGATGCATGCCTTGACTACTCAGCATCCACTTTTCCAAGAAACTATTCCCCTTCCATTTCATATTCATTCTCAACACACCATGCGATTTGTCCCCAGGGTGGGCAGGCAGAGAGTCAGGCCTGGTCCCTCAAAACACAAGGGTCTCTCTTCCTACTTTCAGTGATTGTTTGAAAATGGGCCACTGGCCTGTGCGGGACCAATCAGAGTCTTCTCGAGGCCTTTAATCAGAAGGATCAGAAACAGTTTCTGCTTCTTCCAGGATCTCCAGCTCTCAAGATCAACGAGTCTGGAGCTGCCACGCTGCCCATCATATGGAGAGAGCACGCCTAAAAATTAAGCTGCATTGAGGAAACCAAAGCTGAGACATGCAGAGATGGGTACAGACGGCCTGCTGGGACAACTCATTCTTGACAGCCTTACCAGAAGTCCTTGAAATTCCAATTGCATAAGCCAACATAGTCCCTTTTTATTTTCTTAAACTACTTTGGGTTGTATTTCAGTCACTTACAATAGAAAACGTTTTGATTGATACAGTGATCATGATAAAAATTAACAGGCAAAAGAGAAAATCAAGCCAGGTCATCCAACTCCATAAAAAGTGTCCTTCCAACCCCAAACCATTGTCTCTCTGTTGAAATAGAGCAAGTTGGGATGAAAATATTTATAACACAGAATGTTCTTTCTGTTTTTTCATTTTCCTAAAATGAATCTTGAATGAGCTTGCTGAACATTTCAGAGTTCACGGAAATATACACAGAACTGTCTTTTAAAATGGCAAATGTTAACAGCTCCTTAATTATAAAAGTATCATTGAATATTTTATAATAAAGCACATTTAATAAGACAGAATTAATAAGTATGTACTGTAACTGTTCAAAATTTAAGCAAGAATGAGGAACTGTTCACATGTTGCAAGAGAGGGTGAACAAGAGAAGGAAAACAAAAAACCAAAAACAAGAGTCCCTTCTATGCTCTTGGGTGACGTCCCAGCTCAGATTTCTGCTTCTTCTGCAGTCCTCACTGTCTATCACTAGTGGAGAGTAAATGGGAATTTATGTCCACCATAAAATGCTGTCCAGTAGGTAGTTTCATAAGATTTATATGCATACATTAAGTCACTCTGTCCTTTGCCATGTACCTCCAATAAACCTTGTGGTTCTCCCTCATCATTTCATGCCAAATGAAAAGTGGTAATATTACCAGATTTGCAGTTAATTATCATGAAATATGATGCCTAATGATTTAACATCTTTGTTAAGAAGCCATGGTAACATGAAGCACAGTGCTGGAAAACATCATTAAAGCCATCGTTTATCCATGACATTTACATCTCGTTTGCAGAAAAAAAAAAAAAAAAGTTAATTGACAAAGCACATCTATACAATATTTATTGAGAAAATAGCTCTCTCTCCTTACTGCCAGTTAGTTTGGCATATTAAAACTTTATTTATGGGATCTAGCTTTTGTTATCCTTTTTAATGACCTTGAGAATGAGTTATGCTTCCTTCCCTTTAAATTGAATATATGGGAAAATAATCCTCCCTTGACAATGGAGCTCAGACTGATATAGGAGAGTTGCTTTGCATTTCACTTCGCTGATGGGCAAACAAGTTCCCTAAGAATTCCATGGAACTGTTATGAATCTTGATGAGAGAAATGTCATATAACTCCTCTTTTGCTAAATAGAAAATGCTTTTAGAGAGGGCTCACTGTAATTGTCTCCTCTCTAATGTGTATCTCCAAGCCATGCTCACCCTCAAAAATATTCCAAGAACATTCTATGATTCTATTTTAAAAAGTCTAATATTAGCACCAGCTTTTGAAAGATTCAAAATACTATGGATTCACTGGGCCATAGGGATCCAGCTCTAAGAAATTCTTTTTTTTTTTTTTCGTGTATACAAATGAATTTATTTACAAAAGAGAAACATGGATTTAGGGAATGAATTTATGGTTACCAGGGGGAAAGGGAGGAGACAGATTGGGAGTTTGGTATTGACATGTACACATTACTATATTTAAAATGATAACCAACAAGGACCTATTATATACCACAGGGAACTCAGCTCAATATTCTATAATAATCTAAATGGGAAAACAATGTGAAAAAGAGTGAATCAGTATGGGTATAAATGAATCACTTTGCTGTATACCTGTAACTAACACATCATTGTTAATTATACTCCAAAATAAAATAAATTTTAATTAAAAATAATAATAGTCTTTCTTTGGTTTATTTTTATCTCATAAAGTAGTGAATTAACTAGTTTTAAGGCATGCCTTTACTTGTAAGGGACTTACACATCTGACAAGTGGGAGAGCACAGGTCTATAAGTAGCTACTTAGGAAGATATAATGAGAGTAAAACCAACTGTTGTGGGCCACAGTGGAAACAAAACATATTTTTGAGAGTAAACAAAGATTTCAGGGAAGTCCACCATACTGTTTCTGCAGTATTTGTGGATGGTGCATACCGATTGGTCTTCGGTTGAACTACTTGATGAATGAAATAAGACCTCATTTTCTCATTTGCCTCTCCCCCGTTGCCAGATGTGCCTGTATTCTCCTTGCCATCAATCTATCTGAGACTGAAATTTGATGGTGTTTGCCTGATAGACGTGCAAAAACAGTTCCCTCTAGCCAGTGTTCCAAGTAGTGTCTCCTCAGTTTGGTGCACTCAGTCTAAAGAACTTTATCTGTGTTTCTGGAAGGGAATGCACTATTTCTTAAACAGCAGCCTTACTTCACCCCCCTCCTGTAAAATAGCACCCCTTCCTCTCTCCAGCCTACTCAGCCTGCTTTTTGTCTTCATAAGCCTCATCTCCACTTGATATATTTATAAACATACCTTTATTCCCTTGAATATTTGCTGTACTCCTCCTCACTGCTAATTAGACTTGATTGCTTATTAATTGGACTTGTTGGGAAAATGCGAAATTTCCCAATTAGAAATAAGGAATGTGTTGGACCTTTTTAAATGTACTTTGAGATACTGGGCATAGAATGGAATCACCATGGAAGTATTTAATCAGTATGGTTTGACCCCAGGGTCAAGGGATGCCCTTGAGGCAGGGGCCTGGGTACCCGCTGTCTGTTCCTCTGGCCCCATCCTCAGAAGCCTTTGGAAACATTCTCCTCCTCTCCTTCATCAGCTTTCATGGATTCATTGCTTCGATCTGTTCCCCCACTCCCTTCACTCTCCACATTTAAAAAGATAGCTGAATTTAACCTGTTTTTTCAAGCAAGAAATACTCCTTTCTCTTTAAGCAGGTGAAAGAGGTAAAGATGGGATAGGGACTGGGATGAAAACAATAGGATAGTCTTGGTACAGTTCAGTAAATAAAGATTTATGAATACTTTCTTATGAAAGTATTTAGAATTGTCACATGTATAACATATGAATAAATGTTCCCCCAAATAGAAACTTATACCTTAAAACACTTTAAAGTGACTTTTAAAAATAGTCAAAGAGAATTGACTCTCATGAGTAGACCCAAACTTCTGATTAGATAAAATTCTCCCAGCCACACAAACACAGGAAAACCTTTACTATCAATAATAAAATGTGACAGATCACACTATTATTTAATCATTACCAAAAATAAATCACAATTTTAAATATGAACATAATAGCTATCATATATTAAACAGTCACTTGGAGGTAGATAAATAGATTAGACGGATGGATGGATGGATGCATATAAGGCACTGTTAGGCCAGTTTTAGAATGATGAATGGCATGGCATTCATGGAGCTTCCCACAGTTACACAGCCAATAGTGTAGTTGTTAACCCACTTTCTTGCCACTACCTACAAACTGATACATACAGCCATATCAATACTCCAGAGAGCTAAAATAATTCATTTCCGTGTTTCATTTAGTCAGAAAAACTGTTAGGCTAGCTACATACAAATTTCCTAGGCAAAGCAGCAATGTTTTCTCAGCAAAATAAAGGGGCAAGAACTATGACAATACCTAATCAGATAATTTAGCAGAAGAAAAAATTTCACATCAAATGTCAAAATACAGAGGAGGAAAGCTAATTTTATTGAAGACTGTAAACCTCCTCAAAAGAGAAAAATGGACCTCATCTGTTCTCCTTACAGAAGAATGTACATTTACCTCTGAGGTTTCCTCCAGAAAAAAAAAAAAAAGTTTCTTAAAAATCTAACCTGAATCTGATCAATCCTCTAACTATAAAACTACTAATTTAAGAACATACAATGAACACGGAAACATGTGAAATAATACAACTGAGATGTAATCAGCTAAATTTAGATGCAATCCCTAAATCTAGACAGAAAGAACTCTGTGGAACAAACAATCCAATGGCTCAATAAATAAATAGCAATGAATGACAGACACACAGAGATAGACAGAATGAGTTAACAATGTAAAAACAACTACCAAACAGTGAAAACTAAACAATGACTGTGTGATGATATCAAGGAAATTAAATTATGTTAATTTTGTCATACAATAAAAGTATTATGGTTATGTTTTAAAAGTATTCTATTTGCTAGAAATATATATGGAGATTTTTGCAGATCAAATGACATATCAAAAACTGTTTTAAAATAATCCATGGATTGGGAAAACACAGGAGAGGGTACAGATATAATCATTTAGGATATGAGATGATAACTCTTGAAGTTATGTGATGGGAGTTTATAATTCTGTTATTTCTACTTTTGTATTGATGTATACTTGGAATTGTCTTTGATAAAATATTAGAAAAAAATCACTAGGTTGTATATGGATACATTAAACAAAGTAAAAAAAATAATATTTTCTTTCAGCTGTGCATTAAGATTTAATAGATATACAATGTAAGCTTAAAGAGTCCAGCATAAAGATCTGATACATGTATATATTGCAAAATGATTAGCACAATATGGTTAGTCCAAAACCTCAGTTACATTGTATGTGAGTGTGCATCTGTGGGCAAGAACTTTTAAAATTTACTATCCTAGCAATTTCATATACAGTACAATATAGTTAACTATAATCACCATGCTGTATACTACATCCACAGAACCTGTGTATTTTATGACCAGAAGTTTGTGTTCTTTGACCACCTTAACCCACACATTCCCACCCTACCCCATAGTCACCAATCTGTTCTTGGTTTCTATGAGTTGATTATGTCCCATGAGTCTTAAAGGCTTTACTCACTCTTTTTTATCCACTTGTTTTTCTTCTTACTTCACTGACTGAATAATCTAAATGATCTGCTGTCTAGTTCACTGATTACTTCTGCTTGGCCAAATCTGCTGCTGAAGCTCTCTACTGAATTCTTCAGTTCAGGCACTGTGTTCTTCAGATGTGGGATTTCCATTTGTGTGATAGGCTCTTTGATAGTTTCCATTTCTGCATTGAACTCTTTGTTCCTTCACTGTTCTCCTAATTTATTTTATTTGTCTATATGTTCATGTGATTAAATGAACTTCTTTAAGAGGATTATTTTGAAACCTTTGTCAATGCACAGTTCTGTTCTTTAGAATCAGTTATTGGAACTTTATGAGTTTCCTTTGGTTGTGTCAGTTTTCATTCTAATCCCAAAGAAAGGTAATGCCAAGGAATGTTCAAAATACCATACAACTGCACTCATTTCACATGCTAGCAAGGTTATGCTCAAAATCCTTCAAGCTAGTCCTCAGCAGTATATGAGCCAAGAACTTCCAGAGGTACAAGCTGGGTTTCGAAGAGGCTGAGGAACCAGAGACCACATTGCTAACACTCTCAGGATCATGGAGACAGCAAACAGGTTCCAGAAAAACATCCACTTCTGCTTCATTGACTACACTAAAGCCTCTGACTGTGTGAATCACAATAAACTGTGGAAAATACTCAAAGAGCTAGAAGTACCAGACCACTTTACCTATCTCCTGAGAAACCTGTATGTGGGTCAAGAAGGAACAGTTAGAACCAGACATGGAACAACTTACTGGTCCAAAATTGGGAAAGGAGTATGAAATGGCTGTATATTGTCTCTCTGCTTATTTAACTTCTATGCAGGGTACATCATGTGAAATGCTGGGCTGGATTAATCACAAGCTAGAATCAAGACTAATGGGAGAAATATCAACAACCTCAGATACACAAATGATACCACTCTAAGGGGGCGGCTAAGTGAAAACTAAGAAATAATTGCACGCCAAGTTATTGAGCTCTTCTGGTCCTGACTGCTAAATTACCTTCTGAATTGCAATCCCCTCGTTCTCTCACCTACTCTCTCTACAGTGAATTTTCAGGAGAAATAAAACATAATTCTAAAAAATAAAGCATGTATATATTTTAAATTATTATGCAGAAAAAAAAATAGTACATGAGATTAAGCAGCAAAAGGTGTTCCAGAGAAGAAGTAACAGAAGATAGAAGTTTGCCTGAAGAAACAAGAGCATAGAGTCTGTAAGTTTCTTATCTGATCAAACTAATAGCCTTTCAGCATACTGAGTGATTGGTATAATTCATTTTGCCTTCAGGAAACACACTGATGCTCTCCTTGTAACAGGCTTATTAACAAAAAGGTAGCATACTTGGTATCAACGGAAATGCTTCTCACTGAAAGTAACATTCCAAGTCCGCTGACTAGAACATCGAGCAAAATGTGTTTACTCAAAAAGCAAGGGGTCCTGAGATGAAGTGGCTTTGACACTTTCCATATTTTCTCTCTGCCATCTTCAGCCAGTTAGGTTTGTCCTTGGCATCCATCCCATAATATTTGCAAGAGGCTTGCCATATTTTATGGCATCATAAGAAGATACCATAATATCTACTGGTAGGAAAGTAACTGTTTTTTTTTTTTTTTTCCTTATGTGATTAATTATACAAAGCAAAAAAAAAAAAAATCCTTTCCTTGAGGTCCCCAGCCTACTTCTCTGATGTTTCATTGGGAAGAACCGGATCAACAGTCCGCCCACAAGCCATTTGCCAATGACATAAATGCAATCTCCCTAATAGGAAGCTAGCTAATCAGGTTTACCCTGAGGTAAAGTGAAAAATGGATGAACAAATAGAGTTCTGCTGGGCAGGAAGGAAGGCTGAATATTTGTTAAATAGGTACCTATAATTTGGGCCAATGTTTACACAACTTTAATTTTGTTAGAGTGCAGAATTTGATTGACAAATGAGGAAAGTTAGCAGAAATCCCCGATAATGGAGATCTCTGAAGCAGTGGGATTTCTGCTCACTTTTCTAATTTTTCAAGGTCACTATACAGTGACAAACTGAGCGAATGGGCAGAGACAAACAGGATGATGTTTAATAAGTACACTTGGGAAGAAAAAATAAATAAACTGTACCAATAAAAGCCTGGGAATGGTGACAAATGTCTACATATGCCAGAATAAAAGCTCTCAGGGTCCCAGTGATATCAAGCTATGTTGAAATACTGCAGTGATGTTACAGTTATAAAACTTATCCTGCCTTTGGGATGCCTAACAGTGCATAGATAATGTTCTGAGTTACAGAGTTTTGAAGGATAAAGATTTTAGGCCCCTTCAGGGCACCCGAGTCTTCCCCGGTGGCTCAGATGGTAAAGCGTCTGCCCGCAATGCAGGAGACCCGGGTTCGATCCCTGGGTTGGGAAGATCTCCTGGAGAAGGAAACGGCCACCCACTCCAGTACTCTTGCCTGGAAAATTCCATGGACAGAGGAGCCTAGTGGGCTACAGTCCATGGCATCACCAAGAGTCAGACAGGACTTAGCAACTTCACTTTCACTTTTCACTTTCATGCATTGGAGAAGGCAACGGTACCCCACTCCAGTACTCTTGCCTGGAAAATCCCATGGGCGGAGAAGCCTGGTCCATGGGGTCACACAGAGTCTGACACAACTGAAGCGACGCAGCAGCAAGCCAACTTCTGGATATGTCCTGACATGACAGGGATGACTGGCTGATGGGAAAAGTGAGCAGAATTCAATAGCAATCATGACTTATAAAAAGACCCTGACAGAAGCCCTGAGTCCAACCAAGCTTTTGAATAGTCCTGTGTCTTTGGGTGCTTTGCTTAACTTCTCCAACTTTCATTCCTTATAAAATGAAGTAAACAATACCTTTCAGAACTTCATAAATATTAAAGAAAATAGGAAATGTGTCAGGCCAGGGTAGATGCTTAATAAATGGGAATAGATATTATTGTAATGGTGTGCATGCTAAGTTGCTTCAGTTTGTGACCCTATGGACTGTAGTCCACCAGGCTCCTCTGTTCATAGGATTCTCCAGACAAGAATGCTGGGGTGGGTTACCATGTCCATCTTCAGGGGATCTTCCCAATCCAGGGATCAAGCTGATATCTTTTATGTTTCCTGCATTGGAAGGTGGGTTCTTTAATGCCAGCACTACTTGGGAAGCCCAGTTATCGGTTCCAGTGCTGCATAAAACAGGGGTCCTTAAAGGGATATTGAAATAATAGTTCAGTATTCAATGCACACTTGACATGTAGGCATCACAGGAAGGTCTATTACCTCACCTATTGCTCCCTGCAACTCCATAATATCAGTGATAAGAAAGTATATTATTAACTCTTGGGGGAGGCAGTAGTGTTCTGTGAACATCGATCATTTCTCTGACCCCAGCCCCTCCCAATCCAACCATGTGTGCCCCAGTGTTTCATAAATGCTTCCTAATTGTAAAATGGTTGTCAAGTGCACCTGGTTTTTCCTAGAATTCCAGCTATGTTGCATTTCTGTTCACTTGCAGTGCTGTCAAAAAAAGGTAATGTCTGTGATTAGACTGGATTCCATTTCCTGGTAATGAAAGGAGTTTTGTGTGTGTGTGTGTGTGTTTTCCTAAAACCTGCAATAAGTAGTTAATGGAAGCTTCTTTCCTTAAAGGCAAGAGCTGTAGAGACTTTAAAATATATTTTCTTCTTAGTCGATAATGGCTTACATTTGGGTCTTCCTGCAGAGTGCAGAAAATCTCTAAATAGTTCTTGGAGACACACATGAACAGAAAGGCCATGGCATTTTGAACCCTCATTGTTTCCTTCTTTACAATTACCCATATGACCTTTGAAGAAGCCATCTCAGAGAAACACCTGGGATTCACAAGAAAGCTAGGCTGCTGAGCCTGGCTCCTCCGCAGATTCCACTGTTAAGACACACTTTCAACCATCCCTAGGCTGGGAAGTTAGGGCTTTTGCCTGATTTTAAAGAATATATATTTCAGAGTCAAATCACAATTCACAATCCAATTCACACTCATCAGTCAAAAACACAAATCAATCTCTAAGAACACAACACAGTGGCATTTTTCAAATTCAGTAACTTGAACAAGGTAGTGAGAAATTAATGAGGGAAAGTAAAGAGTGAAAACACCCCTACTGGGAACTGTTCATCTGAATTTCCTGAGAACATTCTTATATTGGGATGGTTTAGCAATAATTCTATTTACAAGCAGTAATTAATAATGACAATGATATTAATGAAAGTGATATAGGTAAGTGCAATAACATCTATCGAGTACTTACCAGGTGTGAGACCCTGTGCTAAGAACTTTATAGGTATGACCTCATTTAATCTTCCTTAATCCAGTGCAAGAATTCTGACAAATTCTAGGTTAAGAGTCAACATTAGGATAATACATTTTTTTCTCGGTACTTAAATCTAGGACACGAGCACAGCTCACCAGCCTTGAGCGCAAGGACTTTGCATTTGATCTTGAATGGCACCACATAGTGCTTGACACAGAAGAGATGCCATCAGCGTTTGTGGAATGAATGAGGCAAAGTTGGCCAAGATTTCAAAGTTCACAAATCTGAATTATTTTTATAAACTAATGGAGTTTGATAAAATTCTTCAGTATTATTACATCATTGAAAGTGATGACAAGGACTTCCCTGGTGGTCCGTTATTTAAAACTCTGCCCTTCAAATGCAGGGGGCATGGGTTCAATCCCTTGCTGGGGAACTAAGATTCCACATGCCCTGTGGTGTGGCCAAAAAAAAAAAAGAGACTTAAAAAAAAAAAGTGATTACAGATCCCTGTACTGGAGTAATGTCCAACTGGTAATGTCCAATCCATCACAGAGTGATAATATTGTAAGTCAAAAAATGTATTTACTACCCCTAACCTACCAAACATCACAGCTTAGCTCAGCCTAACTTAAACATGATTGGAACGCTTACTTTAGCCAACAGGTGGGCAAAATCATCTAATGCACAACCTATTTTGTAACAGGGTTGATTGACTATCTCATTTAATTTATTGAGTACTGTATTTAAGGTGAAAAGCAGAATATTGCCTAGATCTAGAATGGTTCTAAGTATATGGCTGACTGGGAGCTGGCCAGCATCAAGAGAGAGGATCATACGACATGTTGCTAGCCCAGGAAAAGATCAAAATTCCAAGTATAGTTTCTACTGAATGCATACAGTTTCCACACCATCATAAGTACAAAAATCACAAGTTGAACCATCCTAAGTCAGGAACCATCTGTACTACTTTGATTGTAAATTCTTTATAATGAAGATTTTACTTTTATAATCAAAAGCAATCAAAATATATACAAATTTCAATTTGCAATGAAACATTTTTATTTCTGGGATTATTTGATTCATGTTTATCTTTCACAGGAGAAAATGAAATCAGTGAAACCAGGAACTTGTTTGCTTTGCTCATGACTTTGCCTCTGCACACAGGAGAGTGCCTGATACATGGTAGGTGTTCAATAATTAATGAATGAATGAACAAAGCTCAGCATTCCTGCCTGAGTCAAAATTTGAGAGAAGCGTGAATTAGAGTTAGAAGAAACAGGTCCTTCACCAGTTCAGTTCAGTTCAGTTCAGTCACTCAGTCGTGTCTGACTCTTTGCAGCCCCAAGAATCGCAGCACACCAGGCCTCCCTGTCCATCACCAACTACCAGAGTTCACTCAAATTCACAGCCATTGAGTCGGTGATGCTATCCAGCCATCTCATCCTCTGTCGTCCCCTTCTCCTCCTGCCCCCATTCCCTCCCAGCATCAGAGTCTTTTCCAATGAGTCAACTCTTTGCATGAGGTGGCACAAATACTGGAGTCTCAGCTTCAGCATCATTCCTTCCAAACAACACCTTCATACCAAAGGACAAAAAATTTAACTTCCCCATTGTTAGCACAACCCTTTCATTAGTTCAACAGAAATAGGACAGAGGAATAGAAGTTAAGTGAGAAAGAGAGACACCCAACAGCAACATTGTATCAAGAGTAGGCACTGGAGGAAAAACCACAATCACTTTTGTAGAAAAATACAGACTGACATGTGCCAAGATTGCTTTGGTTCTATGTGTTCATGAATGTGAAGGGCACACGGTCCCAGTGCCGCTAAGCATCAATCTACTGGAGCCTAATTGTGAAGTATTTAAAATGCAGCCTCAGTCAGATTGGACTCTAATCAAAACAAACAAAAAAAAAACCATGATGCATCCCATGTTCATTGTAGCAAAATTTACAATAGTCAGGATGTGAAAGCAACCTAAATGTCCACTGATGGAAGAATTGATAAAGAAGATGTGGTACATATGTACAATGGAATGTTACTCAGCCACAAAAAGAAACAACAACAACAGATGCCATTTGAAGCAACATGGATGGACCTAGCGATAGTCACACTGAGTGAAGGAAGGCAGACAGAGAAAGATAAATGTCACATGATATCTCTTGTATGTGTAATCCTAAAAGAAAATGGTACAAATGAACCTATGTATATAGCAGAAATTGAGTTACAGATGTAGAAAACAAACTTAAGGTTACCAAGGGGGAGAAGGAAGGGAGAGGGGTAAATTAGGAGATTGGGATTAACATATACACACTACTATATATAAATCAAGAATTAGTAAGGACCTCCTCAATACTCTGTAATGGCCTATATGGGTTGTTGCTGTTTTTTAGCCGCTCAGTCATGCCCTACTCTTTCGTGACCCCAGGGACTGTAGCCTGCCAGACTCCTCTGTCCATGGGATTCTCCAGGCAAGAATACTGGAGTGGGTTGCCATTTCTTTCTCCAGGGGATCTTCCCAACCCAGGGGTCAAATCCAAGTCTCCTGCATTGCAGGCAGATTCTTTACCACTGAGCCACCAAGGAAGCTCAGTATGGGAATAGACTCTAAAAGAAAGCAGATATATGTATAAATATGACTGACTCATTTTGCTGAAGAGCAGAAAGTAACACAACATTGTAAATCAACTATACTCCAATAACATTTAATTTTTTGAAAATGGAAGTTTTATTTGCAGCTGGACTTTCAGCCTATTACAAATGTGTCTTGATGGCTGTATATAGTCTTGCCTCTCTGCGTGAATCCCTGAGATTCCTCATGTCTCCTGCTTACTAGTCATGAGGCAAGGCTGCTTTATTAAGCTCTTAGAACTGTCTTAGCTCACTTCACCCTTAATAGAAGAGTAAAAACCTTGCAGCCATCATTATAACAATAGCTACTGTTTATTTAGTGCATGTGCACTAACCAACCACTGTGCTAAGTGCCTGCCTTACATTATCTTCAGTCCTTACAGCCTGGCCAGGTAGATATTAGTATTCCCACTTCAAAGATAAAGAAACCAACACTCAGAGAAATTACATAAGTTGTTCACTATTATAGCTATTACAACAGTGGGGAAGGCAGAATTGGAACACACTCTATTGTCAGACAACTCCAAGACCTGAATTCTCACACCATCCGCTATACACTGTGTTCCTGCAAACACAGCACTTGATTATCAGAGCCAACAATTGTATCCAGATGTTCTATGTGACAGTGGAAGAATCACTTAGCTACCCAGACTGCCCTTCTCATCTCCAGGTCTTCTGGAGTTCTTTTACACTTAGTCAGCGGTTGTCTTAAAAAGTCAAAATCTTACCATCACTGTTGGTGTTCATTTTCTTTGAAGTTCACAGTAGGGAAAGTGTCAGTTGGGTAGGAAAGTTTAATTTTTAGGATCTCAGGGAATAGTGGATTTCCTTTCAAAGTCAAGAGAAGAGCATGACCAAATATAAAAACTTCCCAACAGAAAGAAGTACCATGATAAATGCAGATCGACTAGGAGAAGGAATACTCGGGTCACAAGAAAGGAGTGCTGGATGGGAAGACTGACTGGCAATTGCAAACACTAGTCCATATGAAATGTACTTTACTTAAATAATCTGTCTTATACAGATTACTTAACTTTCCAAATTGGACAAGATAATTGACCTGAAAGTGATCAGTATCTTCTTCCCAACATGCATTCAGAAACTGTCTGTTCATTCTGCACCTTCAGGACTACTGAGTTCCCACCATTCACACAGTGAATGTAAACAGTACGGAGTACCCACCGTTTACACAGTGGAGGTAAACAGTATGTACATACAGGGCTGAAGAGGAACAAAAGAACAGCCTCTCACCAGTGATCTTGGGGTCAGACGCATTTCTGTGTTAAATGCTTCAAAGATTGATATAAATATCAAAAAGAAAGTCCTGAGAGCCAGTTTACTCATCATTGACTTATGATGGAGAAATCTCGACCCCATAAAACAAAATAATTTTTCCTGTAAGAAGTTTTGGAATGACTTCCCAGGAGCCAGCCTCTTACAAAATACAATTCCAACTATGATTTGAATAGATAGATCCAATACTCTGTTTAATATACACCAGGAGGTCAGAAAGGACAACTTTGGGAAACTTTCCAATATTTTTGGGAAAAAAAAATTAACGAATGCAAAGAACCACAAAATGTTAATATGCTGAGACAGCACTAAAACCGCAAAATAGAAGTTTATTTTAAACACAGTTTTATATATCCATAGACAACTTTCAAATTTCCCTTTTTAGCACATAATTAATTTCCTAATTAAGTAATTAGACATTCTAGCAGGCTTAAAGACTACAGAGGTTAAATGCATAACTGTTTAATGGTTACTGTTACTGGGAAAAAAATAGTGCTAATAAGGGTTGAGTTCTTCAAACAAGTTTTTCATTTTTCCCTAAGAATATAATTGTGTGTTAGGCAGTACTTTATTGCAGATGTTAGGGGTGGGCAGGCTGGGAACAAATCCCAAGTATCTAATTTGAAAATCTAGCATTTCATAGATGGAAGTATAGTGTTTCCACATAGCTGTACCTCCGTTAACAAGAGCCTGTTGACTAACCACAGTTGACCACGTGGTGTCTTAGGGGAAAAGGCAGTTTGTGTTCTGAAGGTATTTCTGGATGTACTCACCCTTGTTAGATTAAAACTGGGCTTGGGGTGGGGATGTGAGTTGGCTGCCCCAAAGATGAATGGGGGAGGGTAGGACAAAAAGAGCATCTTTCTCCACAGAGACTTAGGGTTCAAATACTTAGGTACTTTTCACATTCATTCACTCATCAAAGTGATCATTCTTTTAGCAAATATGTATAGAATCCATACTATATGCCAGAAAAAGAATAAAGCACTTTATAGGTATTGCTCATTTATCAAACATCCAATACATTTTTTGAAGTTCTGACGATGTGCCAGTGATGTTTTAGCAAGAAACTGGGAAATAGTCTCTTTCTTGACTATGCCAAAGCCTTTGACTGTGTGGATCACAACAAACTCTGGAAAATTCTGAAAGAGATGGGAATACCATACCACCTTACCTGTCTCCTGAGAAGTCTGTATGCAGGTCAGGAGGCAATATTTAGAACCAGACGTGGAACAACAGACTGGTTCCAAATCAGGAAAGGAGTACATCAAGGCTGTATATTGTTACCCTTCTTATTTAATCTATATGCAGAGTACATCATGGAAAATGCTGGGCTGGATAAAGCACAAGCTGGAATCAAGACTGCTGGGATAAATATCAGTAACCTCAGATATGCAGATGACGCCACCCTTATGCCAGAAAGTGAAGAAGAACTAAGGGCCTCTTGAGGAAAATGAACAAAGAGAGTGAAAAAGCTGGCTTAAAACTCAACATTCAAAGAACGAAGATCATAGCATCCAGTCCCATCACTACATGGCAAATAGATAAGGAAACAACAGAAACAGTAACAGACTTTATTTTCTTGGGCTCTAAAAATCACTGCAGATGGTGACTGCAGCCATGAAATTAAAAGACACTTGCTCCTTGGAAGAAAAGCTATGACAAACATAGACAGCATATTAAAAAGCAGAGACATTACTTTGCTGTCAAAGGTCCGTTTAGTCAAAGCTATGGCTTTTCCAGTAGTCCTCTATGGATGTGAGAGTTGCACCATAAAGAAATCTGAGCACTGAAGAATTGATGCTTTTGAACTGTGGTGTTAGAGAAGACTCTTGAGAGTCCCTTGGACTACAAGGAGACCCAACCAGTCAATCCTAAAGGAAATCAGTCCTGAATATTCATTGGAAGGACTGATGCTGAAGCTGAAGCTCCAATACTTTGGCCACCTGATGCGAAGAACTGACTCATTGGAAAAGACCCTGATGCTGAAAAAGATTGAAGTTGGGAGGAGAAGTGGACTGACAGAGGATGAGATGGTTGGATGGCATCACCGACTTGATGGACGTGAGTTTGAGCAAGCTTCGGGAGTTGGTGACAGACAGGGAAGCCTGGCGTGCTGCAGTCCATGGGGTTGCAAAGAGTTGGATAGGACTCAATGACTGAACTGAACGGAACTAAAATGACTTTTACTCTCATAAATCTTCTAGGATTTTTTTTTTTTGGAGGGGAAAGTGGGGGTCATTTGGTTTCCTTATTTTGTAGGGCCTGAAGTTTATACAGTTTTAAACACCTATTTATCAAAAAGAAAATGAATTTTTAAAAGCTGTTATATGCAAGCATGGGGCCAAAATGCATGCATGCTAAGTTGTATCAATTGTGTCTGACTCTTTGTGACCCAATGGACTATAGCCCATCAGGCTCCTCTCTTCATGGGATTTTCCAGGCAAGAATACTAGAGCGGGTTTCCATGTCCCCCTCCAAGGGACCTTCCCTACCCACATGTTGAACCCAGGTCGCTTAAGTCTCCTCCATTGGCAAACAGATTCTTTACTACTAGCACCGTCTGGGAAGCCTAGCTGAAGTTGTATTAACTTCACAGGAAATCTGCCTCTTGGCTCTGCTTGCCAATATCTTCTAATCTAATAATCTGTGCTTGAATTTCCTAACCAGATAGGTCACCAACCACTGGAAATTTACTTCTTTGAGGGCTTAAAAGCAATAAGTTTTCTGGACTCTTTTAATAAATGCAAATTCTCTTAAATGAGATCACAGCTTAAGGTGTTATTGTCACATAATGGGGCTAGGAGGTGCCAATTATATATATTGGACTTCCCTGGTGGCTCAGATGGTAAAGCGTCTTATCTACAATGCGGGAGACCTGGGTTCAATCCCTGGGTCGGGAAGATCCACTGGAGAAGGAAATGGCAATCCACCCCAGTACTATTGCCTGGAAAATCCCATGGACAGAGGAGCCTGATAGATTACAGTCCATGGGGTTGCAAAGAGTTGGACACAACTGAGCGATTGAAGTAATTAATTAATTATAGTGGTAAACAGAAGCCTTGTTATCCAGGCAGAGGGTAAAAGCAAAGGGCAAGAGGATTTCAGAGGCACCCATGGAAAACAATAGGGGTTGAGAAGGCAGGTACAGGCAAAGCATGAATTATCTTCCTCACAAGTCTCTCTCTGGGTCTGCCTGCTCAAGACAGACAAAGTTGTATTACAGTCCTCAGTATTACAGTGACAGCTGCTGCAGCAAACCCTAAAGGACAGGAAGGCGGACCCGGAGCCTATGAACAAACCTCCTCAGGGGATAGTTTGCAGAACAGATAATCATTCTACTGATTATCCCATCTTGACTATAATTTTATTCCAAAGAATTACCTTGAGAGCCAGACAATATTTATCATTAGTTAGTCATTTCACCTTAAAATGTACTTTCCTGTCCACTTTTCAGTTAGCAAAATCCATGAATCTCAGGCAACCACAGGGAGAGGGGTGGATGGCGAAGGAGAGGAGGGGAGTTGGCCACTAGAGAATGGGTGAGCAGAAGGCTGGGAAGGATGAGACAGGGTCAGACCCCGAGGGAAAGCCTTGTCCAGGTAAAGGAAGAGGCAGGCAGACTGAGCTGTATTGGTTTGGCTAGCCTGTGTAGTTGCAGAGTCTGTGTGAGGAAGAGTCAGGGACATGCTCTCTGGGAAGGCTGCGATAGTGAACATTTTTATCTGTGTCCCATGGACAGCTGTGAAAGTAGCGATTTATAATCTGACAAAAATAATGTAAAGATATAGAAAAGGCTCCCATCTGAACCACATATTCGGTCAAAAGGATTTGGGAATGAATGCTCTTGATAATGTTGCCACCCATTCAGAAGAGGTTGATGGAAATCTTGTGGTTCTGGGGTTTTAAGGAAGATACTTCAGAAGGAATTTCTCTTCTGAAAAGACAATGAACAGAAAGAAAAAAAAATCGATTATGGTACGGGCTGCTGCTTCCTGTTTCCCAAGGTCTGGAGGGAAGGCATTTTTTTCTGGGGAGTTCATGGGTAGAGATTCCAGCTGCTATCTTGGCCATGACCCTGAGGGAAACATGGTCACTTATTCATTTGCTTGTTCAATAGTTAATTCATTCCCTCATTCGTAGCCCTTAAGATTCCTAGATTCTCATAGTCTGACCCCTATACTTATGCACAGAGTTCAAACAGGAGGGAAAGAAGGGAGAGGGGAGAAGGGAGAGGGGTGAAGGGAAGGAGGGAGGGAGGGAGGAAGAAAAGAAGGAAGACAAAAAAAGGATTTCTAATCTATTTAAAATACAATTTTAATTTGTAAGAATTTTAATTTTCAGATGTTTCTTTTTTAATATAAATTTATTTATTTTAATTGGAGGTTAATTAATTTACAATATTGTATTGGTTTTGCCATACACTGACACGAATCCACCACGGGTGTACATGTGTTCCCCATCCTGAACCCCCCTCCCAACTCCCTCCCCATACCATCCCTCTGGGTCATCCCAGTGCACCAGCCCCAAGCATCCTGTATCCTGCATCGAATCTGCACTGGTGATTTGTTTCACATAGGATATTTTCCATGTTTCAGTGCCATTCTCTCAAAAAATCCCACCCTTGCCCTCTCCCACAGAGTCCAAAAGACTGTTCTATACATCTGTGTCTGTTTTGCTGTCTCGCATACAGAGTTATCGTTACCATCTTTCTAAATTCCATATATATGCATTCAGTCAGTTCAGTTTAGTCACTTAGTTGTGTCTGACTCTTTGTAACCCCATGAATGGCAGCATGCCATACCTCCCTGTCCATCACCAACTCCCAGAGTTCACTCAGACTCACATCCATCGAGTCAGTGATGCCATCCGGCCATCTCATCCTTTGTCATTCTCCTCCTGCCCCCAATCCCTCCCAGCATCAGAGTCTTTTCCAGTGAGTCAACTCTTTGCATGAGGTGGCCAAAGTACTGGAGCTTCAGCTTCAGCATCATTCCCTCCAAAGAAATCCAGGGCTGATAGATGCATTAGTATACTGTATTGGTGTTTTTCATTCTGGCTTACTTCACTGTGTATAATAGGCTCCAGTTTCATCCACCTCATTAGAATTGATTCAAATGTATTCTTTTTCAAGGCAGAGTAATACTCTATTGTGTATATGTACCACAGCTTTCTCATCCATTCATCTGCTGATGGACATCTAGGTTGTTTTCATGTCCTGGCTATTATAAACAGTGCTGCGATGAATATTGGGGTACACGTGTTTCTTTCAATTCTGGTTTCCTCAGTGTGTATGTCCAGCAGTGGGATTGCTGGGTCGTATGGCAGTTCTATTTACAGTTTTTTAAGGAATCTCCACACTGTTCTCCATAGTGGCTGTACTAGTTTACATTCCCACCAACAGAGTAAGAGGGTTCCCTTTTCTTCACACCCTCTCCAGCATGTATTGCTTGTAGACTTTTGGATTGCAGCCATTCTGGCACGAAATGGTACCTCATTGTGGTTTTGATTTGCAGTTGTCTGGTAATGATTGATGTTGAGCATCTTTTCATGTGTTTGTTAGCCATCTGTATATCTTCTTTGGAGAAATATCTGTTTAGTTCTTTGGCCCATTTTTTTATTGGGTCCTTTATTTTTCTGGAATTGAGCTGAAGGAGTGCTTGTATATTTTTGAGATTAATTCTTTGTCAGTTGCTTCATTTGCTATTATTTTCTCCCATTCAGAAGGCTGTCTTTTCACAGTGCTTATAGTTTCCTTTGTTGTGCAGAAGCTTTTAATTGTAATTAGGTCCCATTTGTTTATTTTTGCTTTTATTTCCAATATTCTGGGAGGTGGGTCATAGAGGATCCTGCTNGAGTGTTTTGCCTATGTTCTCCTCTAGGAGTTTTATAGTTTCTGGTCTTACATTTAGATCTTTAATCCATTTTGAGTTTATTTTTGTGTATGGTGTTAGAAAGTATTCTAGTTTCATTCTTTTACAAGTGGTTGACCAGTTTTCCCAGCACCACTTTTTAAAGAGATTGTCTTTTCTCCATTGTCTATTCTTGCCTCCTTTGTCAAAGGTAAGGTGTCCATAGGTACATGGATTTATCTCTGGGCTTTATATTTTGTTCCATTGATCTATATTTCTGTCTTTGTGCCAGTACCATACTGTCTTGATGACTGTGGCTTTGTAGTAGAGCCTGAAGTCAGGCAGGTTGATTCCTCCAGTTCCATTCTTCTTTCTCAAGATTGCTTTGGCTATTCGAGGTTTTGTGTATTTCCATACAAATTGTGAAATAATTTGTTCTAGCTCTGTGAAAAATACTGTTGGTAGCTTGATAGGGATTGCATTGAATCTATAGATTGCTTTGGGAAGTATACTCATTTTCACTATATTGATTCTTCCGATCCATGAACACGGTATATTCCTCCATCTGTCAGTGTCCTCTTTAATTTCTTTCACGATTTGTGAGGTCGCAAAGAGTGGGACATGATTGTACAACTGAACTGCACTGAACTGAACTTGATTTCTTTCACCAGTGTTTTATAGTTTTCTGTATATGGGTCTTTTGTTTCTTTAGGTAGATATATTCCTAAGTATTTTATTCTTTTTCTTGCAATGGTGAATGGAATTGTTTCCTTAATTTCTCTTTCTATTTTTCCATTATTAGTGTATAGGAATGCTATCTCCAATAACATGTATATGCTAAGTCTCTTCAGTCACATTCAACTCTCTTTGATCCTATGGAACGTAGCCCACCAGGCTTCTCTGTCCATGGGATTCTCTAGCCAAGAATATTGGAGTGGGTTGCCATGCCCTTCTCCAGGGCATCTTCCCAGCCCAGGGATCAAATCAGAGTCTCTTAAGTCTCCTGCATTGGCAGGTGGATTCTTTATCATCAGCACCACCTGGGAAGACCCTACCAATATCATAATTCTCAATAATGATCTCATACTCCATTTCCTCCTTTTTTCTACCACAGTTTTCTGAAATCCTGTTCTGCTCTTGGAAACCTCCTTCTCAAGCAGAACGCAACAACTGAAACAAATCTACAACTCTCCCTTTTCGCAGTTTCTCCTCAAATGTCAGCCTTTCCCCGTCTGTTTCTCTGTCTTCTCTCACCAACTTCCCACACTCAACTCCCACTTCCTGATTTTTGTTTGTTTATTCTGCCCAGCCTCCAAATCCAAAGGAGAAAAGCCAAGAAATCTGTTGATGAGAGGGGTGGACAGAGGGAGAGGCTAGTGACCTCCCAGGGTGTTAGGTTGGAGGTGGGGGGCTCACAGTGAATGTCTGACACTGTTCCACATTCATGACACACACTGGACAAAAAGTATTGAGAGCCTATTTTGTACCAGGCATCCTGCTGGGCTCTGTAAACAGGCAAGTGGCCAAGTTCTGTCCCTGCCCTTCAGACACTGAGCAGAAAAGCAGCACGGTGGGCAGAAAAGCAGACAGCAAGTTACAACACTCTGAGACAGGCTCTCTTCCAGATTTGAGCTCAGAACTTTGGGGTCTCTGGCTGGAGGCAGGGGATGAGTTCCCGGGAGGTATGTGGCAGACTCCAAACCACAGTTATTAGAAGTTAGCCAGGCAGGTGTGGGCACACAGAGGGGAGGAGGACAGAAGGGCAGTTCTGCATACAGACATGTGAGGAGCCTGAGGATAGAGAGATTTCCCCTGAGGCCTTTACATGGGCTTGTTCCCACAACCACTCCTTCCTTTTCATTGCTTCTAGCTTGAGACTTTAGCCCTCAGCTGTCTCTCTCCACCTCTCTGACCATATCCAAACTGTTTAAACCAATGGCTACTCATCCCCAAGAATAGTTCCTTCCTCTTCCTGATAAACCCTACAAACACTCTGCCCACTTTCCCCAGTTAGACTCTCTGCCCAGCCTTCTCATGCCCTGCCAGTCAGGAATAAAAAAGAGGCCCTCACACTCATGGTGCCCTTGCCAGTGGCTGGTCTTCTTGCATGGAGAACAGCACAGAGGCAGACACAGACATCCCATCTGGGCCACTGTGAAGAGTTCTGTGTGAATAAGCCAAAAAGTTTGGGATGCCAATAAGCATGGTGGGAGACAGGGTCTTTGGGGTGATCAAGAGACAGATTATGGCTGGCCTTGAAACCCATCTTGAGGATTTGAGACTTCGTACAGAGGACCATGGATCCATCTAAGGGATCCATTCAAAGAAGAGGCAAGTGGCATGTAACTGAAATGTGGGAAATTTATGATTCTGAGAATGGGCTGAAGAGGAAGGGAATTAGAAGCAGGGAGAATCGGCAGGAGGTAACTGTAGCTCCCAGGTGAGAGAAGAGGCATCTGGTCACTGCCTTGCACTACCTTGTTGGTGAGGAAGACATCAGAACTCTGGCCAAGACCTGCTTACAGCTACTTAGCAAGAGTCTCATCCTCTCTCCTTTAACTGTATAATCTTTCATTGGCCTGATTATACAGGAGAGGCTCTTTAACCATGTTGCAATGTATGGCACATGGTAAGTATGCAATAAAAGTTCATTGCCTGGAATTGAACTATTTTGGAAGCTCCCAGGAACTCAGATTTATTTAGGTGAGGGCAGTATGAAGACACATCATCCTGAAAATCTGAAGAAAACTTGTATCTTTTCACTTCTTCTTGATATGATAAAGAAACATTACAAAGAAACAAAACTTTTCAAATCAACGAACATGTTTGTGAGAGTATACAACTCCTATCTATGAATTTATTTTTACCTTATTAAGAGATATGAAAAAATTACCCACACTTTCCAATTCTGCCACCATCTGGGCAATCAATGTAAATATTTACAAGCAAAGTCTTAAGGGGAAGAGGGGGGCTCTGCAATATTTTGAAACCTGATAGTGCTGCTTTTCACAATGGCCTGTGGTTTCCCTCCAGTGGACTTCCTTCTGAAGCCTTCAAACACGCACATGACACACTCAGGGACCGTTAGCAGATGGTAAAACATTTTATTAGCTGATTTATTTAGCTATTGAGGGTCATTCTTTGAAAAATGGGGAGAGAAATCCAGACACAACAGAAGTTAGAGAAATCAGAAATCAACCTTTGGAACAATGGTAGCCAGTCACTTTTCTTCTCTTTGTTAACATACTGAGCTAATTCAAAACAGATCAATGTCTGTGTGAATGCTTACAGTCTCCATTTTTTTCTCTCCAGTGAGAGAAAGTTCAGGAAAAGTAGAAGAGAAAAATAAAGAAAGAAAAGAAAAAGAGAGAGATAGAAGGGAAGTAGGGAGGAAGAGAAGAGAGTACAGTGTCATTGGCATATTTATAGGAAATACAAATTTAACTGGAACCTGCTTGTGATGTGTCCCTCTTTAGATCTGCTGTCTATTAAGAAGCAGCTGTATTTCTACATGCAGCTAAAATTATATAGAAAACTAGTGTCCCATGATAGCTCCCTTATTGCAACATCTTGATAGCAGAAGCTTGCTAAGAAAGGTTGAAGGCTTATTGTTCAGGTGGAGTGAGACAGGTCAGTATGTAGCTAGATTTGAGGAACCCAGGAAAAACATCTCAAAATACCTCATCAGATGGCTGGAAGCTGGCATCTCTTCTTTCATATAATGCATTTACCTTCTCTGGGTCCTATTTTCAGAAACAACTTGTCTTGGAAAAGTGAATGGAAGCAAGTCACTCCCAATTTAGTGTGAATATGCTTTGAATATGTCCTCTTTAGGACAAACTAAAACCTAATGTGAACACTGGGGCCAGGGAACCAGAGGAGAGCTTTCAGAGTGATCAGATGGCCACTGTTTTCCACTTTTTCCCTGCAATTCTGCAGTCACGGAAAATGAGATCAACTACATTTACTTTACAATTTTCCCAGGTTCTGCTCTGTTGAAGAACATCACAACATGTTAACTCATGGAGTGATGTTTACTCACAATATATACAGAGTATAATGTGTCAATAACTGGAAAGAGCTCTATTTATTGACCTTTTAGAATCCCACCAGATTATAAATCATTGAATATCTGATTGAAAACAGTCCACAATCTGGCTTTTCTTAAAATATTAAGTCTTATTTTGAACTTCATTTTATTGTAAGAGACACCTTGCATTGATATTCACAAATCAAAAAGGCACTCTTAGAGGAAATAGAAAGACTCAGAAATGTTGTCAGCCAGAATGGTCCAACCTTGACTTTGTTGTGCAAATTATGGTCTCTGAGTTTTGTACATTTTGTTGGAGCCAAATTAATTACTTATAAGTCTCTGCCATTTAAAAAGTCATGATGAGCAGTTCATGCTGCTTATTAATACTCAAGCAATTGTTGATAATTGTTCTGGATTTCAACATCTAATTAAGCTGAGTGGCTAGATTTGCATACAATAAACAATAGAAGTGACTTGCATCCTTAGTCCCACAGGCATAATCAGCTTCACCATACAGTATCATTAAAACTCAAATGCTAATTACAACTAATGGGTTCATGTGAATAGGAGCTATTTCATTCAGAATATAAACTTTCTTCCAAAAGCCTAAATCCTGCTATTCATCTAAAAAGACCCAAGACGATTAAGTTACCTTAAAAGAAAAGTGTTTAGGAGAGACTGTGTGTGTGTGTGTTTCCCCCAAGATACACAAAAATCTGGGTTTCTTTATTGAAAGGATTCAGACTCTCAGTCAAAGCAAACCAATTTGCATTAGTCTGCTTATTAATTGTACTTGTTGGTAAAATGTGGAGTTGCCCAATTAGAAATGAATAAAATAAGCATTCATAATTTGGGGGGTTACACAAATATTATTAATATATTAAATATGGAGTGACCCTTTTAAAATTGTTCCCTAATTAATTCTAAAGGACCATGTGAAAAGTGAAATATTGGACACGTTTGATGTGGAAAACCAAACTGGCCTTCTGCAAAATCAATACTAAATGTTGTAGTTCTAAGATTGATTGTAAATAGTTTTTTTTTTTTTAAAAAAAAAAAGGCTAAAATAAAATAAATGCTGTATATCAATGGATGACAACAGCAACACCTCATTTATTTTATAATTAGAGCTCCCCTGGTTTGATACCACATTAAATGGAGCCTGGAAGTTTCTAACCAGGGTAGTTCATACAGCAAGGCCAAGGGTTTGAGATATGCTCATATTTTACCACCTCCTTGCAAATAATGCTAAAAAAGATTCAATAATCCCATGGCCCACAGTTTTTTACCCTCTGGGAAAGCTCAGCTAGTAAAAGGGATGTGACTTGTTTTGTAAAAGGAAAATTAATATCAGAGAGAAATAAGTTAAGTAAACAATATATTTTTTAACACAGAAATCATTTAAAACAAAACAAAACTGTTTCCAGAGAGATTCCATTCCATTTTGTTCCATCCTGGTCCTTTATCTTCTTTGCCTGAAACCTAGGAAGAAAGCTTATAGATGATGTTTTTTTCAGATGCATTTGCTCAGCCAATGATGTATAGATGGTGATGGCTCCCAGATTACATTTCATGTCTGGGGTAAGAGAGGAAAGGAATGGAAGAGGGATAAAAGTGAAAGAAACGGGAAGAGAAAAAGCCCCCAGAGTACAGAAGAGGGATTTCATGGGTAGGCTCTGTTCGGTTGTGCTGCCTAGTGGATCCTGACCTCGATCCTCACTGCCTTCTGCTTTCATCACCCTTGCCATTTTCTTCCAAAAGACTGTCAAGATTTTGACATATGAATTTGTGGCTTTAAAAATAACTAATTTATGACTCCTTGCCAGTACACAGATGATTTGATTTTCTGACTTTTTAAAAACCACCGCCATAACCAATAAAATAAAGTCTCAAGGAAATATCTCTTATACACTGGCCCTTGGTCATAGAGACGCACATGTCACACAATTAAATACACAACTGCTCAAGAAATGGCATGTAGAGTTCACCTATTTCTTGTTTCCTTCTACCAGTCACTGTCCCTCCAACCCCCACTTGCCCTGAAAAGAGACTGTCTTACTGGACATTTCCTACTCTTTTATAGAAGCTTTAGCTCAGGTGTTTCCTCTCCTTAACTTTCTTTGACTTGGAATCTCACTAGCCTTCCTCTGTCCCACAATCAATTCTGCGTGGACTTTTTTTTATTAATAAAAAAACATGGAAGACTCAAAAAATAAGGGAAGAGATGGGTAGCACAAGACCATGCAGGAGCAAAGACTCACTGAAAAATCATCTAGGGGATGTGCTTTGCCCGACTCACTGGTTACTACTATGAAAATATCCCAAATAGAGTGAGGTTACACAGTAATTTGTGCGGTAGTTTGAACATTCTTTGGCATTGCCTTTCTTTGGGATTGGAATGAAAACTGACCTTCGCCAGTCCTGCGGCCACTGCTGAGTTCTCCAAATTTGCTGGCATATTGAGTTCAGCGCTTTAACAGCATCATCTTTCAGGACTTGAAAGAGCTCAGCTGGAGTTCCATACCTCCACTAGCATTATTTATAGTGCTGCTTCCTAAGGCTCCAAAATCACTGCAGATGGTGACTGTAGCCATGAAACTAAAAGATGCTTGCTCCTTGGAAAAAAAGCTATGGCCAACCTAGACAGCATATTAAAAAGCAGAGAATTACTTTGCTGACAAAGGTCTGTATAGTCAAAGCTTTGATCTTTCCAGCAGTCATGTATGAATATGAGAGTTGGACCATAAAGAAACCTGAGCCCCAAAGAATTGCTGCTTTTGAACTGTGGTGTTGGAGAATGCTCTTGTGAGTCTCTTGGACTGAAAGGAGATCAAACCAGTCCATCCTAAATGAAATCAGTCCTGAATATTCATTGGAAGGGCTGATACTGAAGCTGAAGCTCCAATACTTTGATCAACTGATGCAAAGAACTGAATCACTGGAAAAGACTCTGATCCTGGGAAAGACTGAAGGCAGGAGGAGAAGGGGATAACAGAGGATGAGATGGTTGGATGGCATCACTAATTCGATGGGCATGAATTTGAGCAAGCTCCAGGAGTTGGTGATGGACAGGGAAGCCTAGCATGCTGCAGTCCATGGGGTCACAAAGAGTCAGACACGATTGAGCGACTGAACAGCAACAACGATGACAAAGAGTTGCCTATAAATATCTAGCTCCACGAATGCTCTTTGAATTGGTTCAATCACCTTGATGATTCTCTTACCCTTAATGAGTTCAGCAAAATCTTTGACACTTTTATATCTGTGTGAAGATCATACCATTTTAACATTTTGAATATTATACTTTGGCAGTATCAATTTTATTTACATACTTCTATTACTTATATTGTTTAGTTAACTGGTCTTCCTTCACAGCTATACAGGTGGCCCTTCATACCAAGGGTTCTGCATCTGCAGATTCTACCAACTGTGGATCAAAAATATTTGGAAAAAAATTATAGGAAGTTCTAATAAATAAAACTTAAATTTGACATGTACAGGCAAATATTTGTATAATATTTACATTGTATTTACAACTACTTACATGGCACTTTACATTATGCAAGGTATTATATGTAATCCTGATACAATTTAAAGTATATGGGAGGATGTGTGTAGGTTATCTGCCATTTTAAGGAGGGGATGTGAGTGTTAGTGTGTTTTGTTATCTGTGGGGGACTGTGAAGCCAAGCCCCCCTGGATAATAAGGAACAACATACTGTGAAATTTTCAGAACCAGAACTGTTTATTTCTATATTTTCAGCATGGGATCCTGGCACTTAATAAGTACTCGATAAATTCTGTTTGTATGTTGTTAAATTCAACTGCATGACCACACTCATAAATCACTGAAGCACAGGCACCTACACTCAGCCCCAGAGGCTTATATTTGTCTCTCCTTAATTTGGCAACTGTGTTACTAAATAGACTTTAATTCATGGTATATGANAAAAATGAAGATACTAAAAGCCATGAAAAACTCAATATAATAATGCAAACAGAATATTAATAAAGAGGATAAAAACAACTAATATCAATTTGAGGAATTAAAAAGCTCTATGATTCATTTCTACTAAAATTGACCAATCCATCATTCACAATACAGTAATAATGCCTAGTGGATGATGAGCAAGGTGACGATGCTGGCTACATGACATTAAGAAGCCATCCAGGAGTTAAGCAAGAAAAAACATGGTTGCTGCCAAAGTTAAAAAAAAAAAAAATCACATGCACATGTCAGATTCTCAGGCTCCCACTTAACTTTTAGTGACTGTTGACTCACAATTCCAGTTATCATGCTTCCCATTCCATAGCATATAGAAATGCCAAATCATAAAGGGAAGAGAGAAAGCAAGCCAGTATATATTCTTGCCCTTGTACTTCTGAAATCAAAGAGTGTTGCCCATTTTAATGTTGGAAGGAGGCAAAAATTGCTTAGCTTCTTACTCCAGGAAATATATGTTCTTATAAAACATAACTGTGAGCCAGTTGAAATTGCTTATTAACATCAAGGCTCTTATCACCTGTGTCCACCAGTCCAGAGTTATGATGGCATTAAATTCTGCCAAATCACAGCCACCTCCCTGCCTTGTAAGACCCATCTTAAAACCACCCAATTCATACCTTATTCTATAAATATTCTCATCTCCTCATTTGAAACACTACCAAGACTATCAAGGTGGTGGTCTCTCATCTTACAATAGATTTAGCAAACCTAGCGCTGTGTTTTTGATCAATAGATATATCTGGTGGATACTGGGAGACTGACAGTCCACACGATACACTGATAAGGAGAAGTAGCAACCACCGTAACATGAAACATCTAAGAGTTTACAAATCAAGCACAGGAACATCAAAATACATAATAGTCTGCGTCAGTAATATTCCTCTTTATTTCAATAAACTCTTATAATGTTCCTATTTTATAATACAGAATAAAAATAAAATCCATAGTAATAAATGATTGAGTCATTAATATAATCTTAAATCATCCTCAATATAATCTATATAAGAAGACAGGGAAATGTATAACATATCTTACAGAGAGTTCTACCAAAATTAAATAACATTTTAAAGGTTTTGGCAAGTACCCCAATATTAAATAATATCCTAAACATTTTGTCAAGTCTAGGTTTTGACCAGACCTCCAGGTGATGTGTTCTCAGGGACTCCAGTTAGCTGAGGTACCACCATGCTGTGTTCAATCAACTACCAGCTTCTGAATTGCTAAGGAATGGCATACCTTGGCCCTAAATGATTCACAGTTCAAAGAATTCATGTTTTACAATTGGTGTGCTAAGTCCACAGGCTTTATAATCAGAACAGAATCCATTGTTACAATATTTTAGACTTGTAGCCCTTAGCAAGCTAGTTAACTACTCTGATTCTCAATCACGTTGTCTGCTGGGGAAAAAAAAAATAGAGTGAGTTCTGGCTCAAGATGGCAAAGTAGGCTCTGAACAGACATTTTTCCAAAGAAGACCTACAGATGTCCAAACAGACAGATAAAAAATCATGTTCAATATAACTAATCAGGAAAATTTAAATAAAAACCAAAATGAAATACCATCTCACATTTGTCAGAGTAGCTATGATGAAAATGACAATAAATAACAAGTGTTGGTGAGGATGTGGAGAAAAGGGAATCCTTGTAACTACTGGTAGGAATATAAACCGGTACAGCCACTATGCAAAACTATATGGAGGTTCCTCTCCCCCTCTTCAAAAACTTAAGAGTAACCATCAGATCCATATATCCACCTTGTATTCACTGTAGCATTATTTACAATATCCAACATATGGAACCAACCTAACGGTCCACTGACAGATAAATGGGTAAAGAAGATGTGGCGCGCACACACACACACACACACACACACACACACACAGGAATATTAGCCATTAAAAGTGATATCTTGCCACTTTGACAACATGGGTGGACCTAGAGGTTATTATGCTAAGTGAAATAAATCAGAAAGAGAAAGACAAATACTGTATGACTTCACTTATATGTGAAATCTAATAAAACAAATGACAAAAAACTAACAAAACTGAAACAGACTCATAGATACAGAGAACAAATTGCTGGTCACCAGCAGGTGGGCATGGAGCACAGGGCAAAATAGGTGAAGGGGATTAAGAGCTACAAACTTTCAGGTGTAAAATAATTAAGTCATGGGGATACAATTTACACAGTCAATAACACTGTAGTAATATTGTAATAACTTTATATGTTGACAGATGCTTACTAACTAGACTCACAGTAGTGATCAATTCATAATGTATATAAATCTAGATTCTGTTATACACTCAAAACCAACATAACATTATATGTCAACTACAATTTAAAAATACCCTCAGAAAGCTACTATTCTGATTACAATATAATTAGCATCTTGTTTGTTAGATGATAAAGAACTTTATTAATACGTATATTAGTGGGTACTATTATAAGCACTTGACACGTATGAACTCATTTAGCTAGTACAATTCTACCTGCAGTAAAAGCTATTAATTTCCCTTGTCTACCGATGAGATCAATGAGACTTAATGAAATCACGGGCTGCAGTAACAGTCAGCATATGGAGAGCTCAGATTCAAATCTAGGCAGTTTGTTCCATGGTCTTACTTGTACCACTAAGAAACAACTTACACAAACACTGGAGATGATGAAAGTTTCAAGAAATCACATCACATTTGAATATCCACCAAGTCATTAACGATTCTAGCTGACACATCTTGGTTTTCCCTTGGGACGAATAGTCCTGGAAAGAGTTAATGGAATTTGTATGCTTTACCTTTATTTATTTATTTATTTTTTTGAGCTGAAGGAAAATCTTAATTACCTCTTAACCTGGCAAAATCCCATCATTTTGCCTCACAAGGCATAGAGAGATAAACCATATAACCAGGTTAAGTACACTGTTTTGTGCACTAACCATCTTGTTTCCTTGTAAGTGGAAGAAACATTTTTAAAATGAGTGCCCCCTCATGTCAGGATGAATTGAGTGAGTGTATGATTGAAAACAAAAGAAAACAAAATACAGTTATGAGTCCTGTAAGTCATGTCAAGGTGTTCCTTGATCTGTGGATGGTACAGGATGGAGGATAGAGTGATCAGTAACATCTGATGATTATCTTTGAAAACAAAGTTAAATAAACCAAAAATAAATGAAATCAGCCCTTGATAATACAAAACAATCCAAACTAAGGTATAGGTTTTGCCTGGGCAGTTTAGCCGTTTGAGGCAATGCATTCTAATATGGTGAATTGGGTGTGGCTATAACCTCTGTAATTTTTTTTTTTTTTTTCACTCAGTGGGAAAAAAAGGTTGGGATCTTCAACATGGAAAAAGGAATCTAGAGAGTGACAATGAATCAGTTTTGAGCAGAATTCTAGAGTGTCGTCCCAAGGGAAGCTATGACCTCACCCACAGTCATAAGTGTCCACCGCAGGGGCCGTCCATGGTGCCAGTGCAGGTGGCAATTTCCCTGCTCATAACTCACTGCTCCAGAGTTCACTGTCTTACAAATAATTTGAAGTGCTTCCTGGCACTGTAGTTAACCTTATTATAATTTTGCTTTGAACTAGATCAAACACAGGGAAATATCTCACAAATCTGAAGCTGCTGGCACTGCTTCTTATCATAAATCAACAAATCAATCTTCTGGCCTGTAGACCAGGGGCCAGGAATCTTTCACTATGAAAGATGAGATATTAATAGTAAATATCTTAGGCTGGTGGATCATATGGTCTCGGTTCCAACTATTCAGTTTTGCTATCCTAGTGCAAAGCAGCCAAGGGCAACAGAAACAAATGATCCTGGCCTTTTCCAGGGAAGCTGTGTTTATACAAGCAATGGGCCAGACCTGACCCACAGGCTCTTATTTTGCCAACCCTACAGACTATCATGATCTTGTGAGTTAGTGTGGTTGGCAGAATACTAGCCTACCAAAGCCATTCATGTCCAGCCCCCAGAACCTATGAATGTGTCATGTTACATGGCAAAAAGAGTTTTGCTGATGAGATTAAGTTAATGGTTTTGAGACAGGAAGGTTATCCTAGATTATCCAGTTAGGTCTAATGCAATCACAAAAGTGCTAAGGGAAAAGAGAGAGGCAGGAAAGTCAAGTGAGAGAAGGAGATGCGAGGAGAGCAGCAGAAGTCGGAGTGATGTGGCCTTTAGAAGCTGGANGGAAGAGATGGGGGCGTAGTCTATGTTGTCTGTCAAAACTTCTGATTGGTTCTCTTGATTTCTGTGCACGTAAACAGCGCGTGATCACCATAGACTCCCATTATAATGATGGCACATGACGATTTGACCTTTAACATGATTGGTGTAACTATGGAAATTCCCTTGCAAACCCCTCCCCGCTTGCCTTTATAAGCAGGGAGTTTGTAACAATAAAGCGGAACCGCACTAGACGGAACCCCTGTCGCGTCTGATTGTCTCTCGCTTGCCGGGGGGCTGGGTTGGCGGACAGCAGACTCACCTTTCCGTGGGACCCCTCAGCTCTCTGCTGAGGGAAGTTCCACTGCCTCTCTCTCTTTCTGCGGAGCGCTCCCTGCACTGAACTGTCAAAGTTAGTCAGGATTGCACACACATCACTTATGCAACCTCTTACAAAAGACTAATTATTTTTCCTCTCTTCTGTCTTCTTAATATCACTTCCTGATTTGAACCAAAGAATTCATACTTGGGGCTTATCAACCTCAAAAAGTAACAAATCAGATACATTTAATTAACTGTGTATTGGGTAGCTGTGTTTTTTAGGCTGTTACCGGAATGTTCTCAATTTAAAATTTTAGACTACTAACTTGATGCCTAAGAATCAATCTCTTAACTGAAATCAATCTCTTAAACTGANTAAACTGAAAAAAAAAAGATTAACTTAAAAAATAGTCATTTGGAAATAAAGATAGTAAAAAAAGAAAATAAAGACTGGAGGAAGGGAGGGAGAAGGATGAAATATTTTAAATATCACTGAAAGTAAGGAACCGATGTACAATTCCAACCTTCCCAACCTTCATAATGATCGAGTTTCCTCTAAAGTTGGTGTTGGCATTCTACTTTACTCTGAAGTCCTTCATTAAGGGTTACGGGGACACAATGTATTGTTTAGGTTTTCTTGTTGCTGTTTCCTTACTTCTCATCCTAAAATCCTTAGTCATGCCAGTTGTGCTACAACTTCACTGAGCAGCGTGTTGTGAGAGTGCATGTCACATACATTCAGTGAGAGTCTGAAGTGGGAAATGTTAAGTCTGAGGTTTTCTAACCAAGGAATGAACAAACACATGGCATTATCATGGATCTAACTTCATCACTTTCCAGCAAATGAACACATGGCAGTTTTACAATTGCAGGCAATCCGTTTTGAGGTGAAATATCCCAAGCAGTTAAATAAACAGAACTTTGGATATTGTATCCAGTCCTGTTTTGATTACCTGACCCCTACTCCTTATTTCGTAAACCTAAAATCTTGCCTGATTTCTTTCCAAATCAAAATTAAAATTCCAGTCCCTGCCCTCCCTTATCCAAATGCCTTTTGTTCTCACAAAGCAGGAAAATTTGTCACCTTCTGTGGGAAAAATTGTTTCTCACAATCACTTTAAAATACTCATCAGGTCTTGATACTTACAAACAGAGCTCTCATAGATTAATCATTCATTTATTCTTCCCATACTCATTCCACAAATATTTAATGACTGCTTGCTATGTGTCTGGCAATATGCTCAATTATGGACACTTGTGGTAAGTAAAGATAGATCCTGTCCCTACCCTCATGGAACTTGTGATTTAGGGAAGAAGAAAATATTCAAATAATCATATATCAATGCAAAATGTTTCCCTGAAGAAGATGTATAGATGAAGAGGGCAGATAACCCAAGTGAAAGGGGAGAGAAGATTAAGACAGAGAGGGTGGAATATGCAAAGGCCCTATGGCATATGCAAAGATTTCATGACATAAGATGTTTCAAACATAAACAAGAAGGAAAAGGGTCAAGGTTTGTTCTTATATTCTTACATTCATTCTTGCCTTTACTTTCATTCTTTGATTCATTCACCATTTTGGAAGAAGCTATAATACCATGTTAGGCACTCATGATAATCAACCATACATTCAATTAGCATGATCCCAATTAAAACACCATCAGGGTGTTTGATGCAGATGAAATGGAGTTCATGGAAATCATGGACTCGAGTGGCAGACAGACAAGTGACTCTCCTGTGGGGTACAGCTCAAATGGTGCCCCCCATGCAGTACAAAGGGTGCTACGGGGACACAGGGGCATCTAATCCTGCCTGAGGCAAAAGCCCCAGTTACGGGACACACTTGTTCTAGCAGAAGTGTCCATAAAGCTGAGTTGCGGAGGGCTGGTTAAAGGGGGTGAGGGACAAAGAATGAAGGGAAGAAATCACGCTATGGCATAACCACCTGATGAGCTTCTCAGACCTTCCACGATGTGAAAAATCTGAATATGAAGTAGAAGCAGATGAGTAAGAGGCTGGCAAGAGCCTTATGAAAAGGACCTAAGGTAGGACACCCAAACACCTTGGTTCCCTACACTCTTCATGCTGCCCTACGGCAAAAGGAAATGCCTAACGGTTTCCTTTCTTACACAGTCGGGTGCAAACAAGGTAAGCAGTTGTGTACTAATAACTCAGTAGCCATTTGAAAAGGTGAAATGTGTAAATGGAAAGGAGACATAATACTTTGATTTCACTCTTAAATAACCACGATCATTTGCTAGTGAGATCGGGCTCCTGTTGGAACACCACAAGTCCTTAAACTTTGGAAAGAGATTGGACTCTGCCACTCACATTTCCTTTCCACATGGATTCTCACCCAGTGTTTCCTTGTTTATCACAGTAACTGTCAAAAGTTCAGCCTGGGATAGCATGGCATCATAGAAAGGGACACATAGTGAGGACAACTCTAGCACGATGGGTAAAAGACTAAAAGAAAAGTTAAAGTTTCAAGTTAAAAACCTGAAACTTCAAGAAAATAAGCTCCGCGGTTCAGCTGAGAAGTGATGGAAGATGGTACCTGGGATAGGGCAGAGGGGCAGCGCAGCAAAGGCTCTCAGCTGCCTCCCTGGCCCTGGCCCTTCCAGACATCCTCTCCACGTCATCTCCATCCACCTGTGGCTTCAGAATCTCTGCCTGAGGGTGGTCACTGGCTACAGGAGGTCCTCACTATGTGAGGGGTGAAGGCTAGTGGAACAGGCCACCCCAAAGTAAGACCAGAGGAGTTCAGAACGTGCCAGCCCTAAATATGCTGCTGCTAAGTCACTTCAGTCGTGTCCGACTCTGTGTGACCCCATAGACAACAGCCCACCAGGCTCTCTCGTCCCTGGGATTCTCCAGGCAAGAACACTGGAGTGGGTTGCCATTTCCTTCTCCAATGCACGAAAGTGAAAAGTCAAAGTGAAGTCGCTCAGTCGTGTCTGACCCTCAGCAACCCCATGGACTGCAGCCTACCAGGCTTCTCCATCCATGGGATTTTCCAGGCAAGAGTACTGGAGTGGGGTGCCATTGCCTTCTCCCTAAATATGCTACTTTGGTGTATTAACTGTTTTGAGTTGTTGGCACTTAAAAAAAAAAAAGAAAGAAAAGAAAGAAAACAGCAAATGCAGAGAGAGCCTTTCTCTGAACATTCCTTATCTGACTAAAGAGAAATCCTCCAAAGAAACTCAAGCGTCATAGATTCCCCCCCATCGGAGAGTCACGGACCAGGGATTGACCCTTACCACAGAAGATTAAAGTTGTGACAAACTCACAAACCTCCGTAGCTCCCACCTAGTCTTCTAAAACCTATTCATCTCCCCTCAAATCATTAACTCTCCCCTAAGGGGCAGGAGGAGAAGGGGGCGACAGAGGATGAGATGGCTGGATGGCATCACGGACTTGATGGACATGACTCTGAGTGAACTCCAGGAGCTGGTTATGGACAGGGAGGCCTGGCGTGCTGCGATTCATGGGGTCGCAAAGAGTCGGACACGACTGAGCGACTGAACTGAACTGAAGAGGTATACATCCTCCTCTTCTTCGTCTATTAAGATGACACTTAAGTTTGAATTCTAAGCCACTTCTTCAAGTCACTTGTTTGTCTAGGGTATTTCTCATGGGTATATGAGGTATATGTGTTAATAAACTTCTGTTTGTTTTTCTCTTGTTAATATGGTTTTTATTATAGGGGTCTCAGACAAGAACTCAAAAGCATAATTTTCCTCCCCTAAAAGGGTAACCTCAAACAAAAAGGGGCAGGTTTGGTAGATAAAAATCCCAGTCTCCTTGGCATCAGTGGGATGATTCTTAAGTGGGTTATCCATGGTCTCTAAGATTTCACAGCTAGACTGTTTATTGATGCACTTTATAGATTTTCTTCCTTCCTACCTTTTTTCTCGACTCCCTCATGGTGCTTTCTGGAAAAATAAACCCCCAATAAATTCTTTGAACCCAGATACTTGCCTCAGAGTCTCTTTAGTGAGAACCCATCTAAGAAAGATATGGGAAACATGAGGAGGTCTAACGGGCTGCAATAGGTGACTCACTGGAAGGAAAGGAGTGGGGCACAGAAATCTAGAATCATAACTCGATTTCTGTCTGCATCTCAGGGTTGATGTTGGTGACACTCACAAAGGTGCTGGCTAGAGAAGTTCAAGCTGCTTAACCTCGACATACACAATGGAACCTTTCATTAGTAGTTGGAAATTTAGTTATGGAGGTCAAGAGAAAGATCTTCGCTGGAGCTATGATTTGGGGATCAAGGACATGTAAGCAGTTAACTGAAGTCTCAGAATCACCAAAGTGTTAGGATTTGACTGGTATGAATAAGGAAAGACACACTGCTATCTAAGCAGAGCAGAGGGTGAATGAGACTGCAGAGGGCTTAAGCTAGAGAGGTGCCCACAAAGATGGCTAAGAAGGAATGGCCAAGTAGGAAGGAAGAGAAGAGAGGAGAAAGTTGTTGTGAAAGCTAAGATAGGCAAGTCCTAAAGGAACGGTCCTGGTAACAAGTACTGCAGCAGCTCTCATTAGATAGGGGCAAAAAGGGCCGGAAGACTGAGGGATTATCACACTTGGGAAGCAGCAAAGAGCAGCCCAGAGGAAGAGTCTGGAGGACATGCATCAAGGTGGCCTAAAGGCAGAAATGACCTGATCTCAATTCTTACTCTGCCTGGAGCCCTCGGGTGAGCTCACATCCTTCCTCACTTAAACAGGAAAGCCACAGTGTGTGACGCCCTCAGAGGGAGGTGCCTGTAGTCCATTCAGTAGCCTGCAGACTTTGCTTTGGGTTCCAAAGAGAATTTTTTTTTAAGTCTCAGCAAAGCTCTTCTGGTATCAGCTGAGCAGTCCCCACAGGCAGAGCACTGTGTCCAGGGATGCAGAGATATGGAGATGAACAAAGTGAAGCTTCTGTCCATCAGGGATCTTTGGTCTAGCAGGCCAGTTGTTATACACCTGGTACTCACACGTAAAGTTGAGAGTGGCGGATCCCAGAGAAAAGCTCCATTTTTCTATATTTCTCCTGTGCCTTCCATGTTTTAAAATAAATTCTTCTTTGTGAGTTTATAACTTTCATAAAACTCTTCATGGAGAGTGTCCTCAGTGGAATTAGTTGCCCGGGTGACTTTCCCAGGACTGGGCATAAAGATGATTTTCATGTAAACTCCCCTTATCCACTTGCAAACACTGAGGCTCTTTTATTGTCCATGTAGTAGATTTCTGTATGTGATTTACAGTTTATAGGATTTTCCAGTTGTATTTGGTTCTTACAACAATCCTCTGATATAGGCAGGGCAGGGTTTTTTAAAACTATTTTTTAAATTCCTATACCATAAAATTCACTTTCTTAAACTATGCAATTCAGTGTTATTTTACTTTTTTTTTTTTTTAGCATTTTCACAGAGTTGGGCAAGGATCATAATCATCTAATTCCAGAAAATTTTCATCTCTCCAAAAATAGGCTACATATCCATTAGAAGCTACTCCCCATTCCTGCCTCATCTACCCCCAAACTCTGGCAACCTTTAATCTTCTCCCCATCTCTATGGATTTGCCCATTCTGGACATTTCAAGGCTTCTCCTGCAGTTTAACTGGTAAAGAATCTGCCTGTCTCTCTAGGCAGGAGACCCCGGTTCAGTTCCTGGGTTGGGAAGATTCCCTGGAGAAGGGATAGGCTACCCAGTCCAGTATTCTTGGGCTTCCCTGGTGGCTCAGATGGTAAAGAATCCACCTGCGATGCAGGAGACCTGGGTTCAATCCCTGGGATGGGAAGATGCCCTGGAGGAGGGCATGGCAACCCACTCCATTATTCTTGCCTGGAGAATCCCCATGGACAGAGGAGCCTGGAGGGCTGCAGTCCAGGGGGTCCATACCCATCGGAAGCTACTCCTCATGCCTGCTTCATCTCTTACTCTCAGACTCTGGCAACCATTAATCTTCTCTCCATCTCAATGGATTTGCCTGTTTTGGACATTTAATACAAGTGGGATCACAAGATGTGGCACTTAGTGACTGACTTCTGTCATTTAGCACAACATTTTCAATGTCCAGCCATACTGCAACCTGCATTAGTATTTCATTCATTTTACTGTTGCATAATATTCCATCATATGTGCTGTATTAGCCATAGTGTCTGACTCTTTGCAACCCTTTGGACTGTAGCTCACCAGGCTCCTCTGTCCTAGGGATTTTCCAGGCAAGAACACTAGAGTAATTGCCATTTCCTACTCCAGGGGATCTTCCCAACCCAGGAATGGAACCCACGTCTCTTGCGTCTCCTGCTTTGCAGGAGGTGCTCTACCTGCTGAGCCAGCGGGGAGGCCCGTTCCATTGTATGGATGGGCCACGTGTGTTTATCCATTAACTAACTGATGGACATTTGGGTTGTTTCCACTTTGGGGCTATCAGAAATAATGCCACTATGAACGTTAGTGTACAAGTTTTTATGTGGACATATGTTTTCAGATTTCTTGGACAGATACCCAGGAGTGGAATGGCTGGGTCATATAGCAACTCTATGTATAAGGTTTGAGGAACTGTCAGACTCTTTTTCCATATCAAATGTACCATTTTACATTCTCACTGCAATGTATGAGGTTTCCAACTTCTTCACATGCTCACCAGTACTTTTCTTTTTACCATTGATATGATTCAAGACACATTTTATTACCCCCATTTCACAGATTAAAAAGGATGGTGCTACACAGCAATTAACTGGAAAAGCCAGGGCTCAAATAATAGTTTTCAAATTTTTAGACCAGATTTTTTCCTGTGATAAACAAAGTCATTTTGAAACCATTTATGTGTTGTAAGGCATAGACTGATGCTCTTAAAAAACTCAGACGTGATAACTCAGGAAGTGTATGAATCTTACAACACACATCTCCTCACAGATGCATATGTGTGTGCATACTGCACACACGTTCACATCCATGGATGTGTGCCCATCCATTGTGTTACTGTTTAATAATGTACTCAACAGAATACCAATGTGTTAATAGCAATGAGAAGCTTTCAAAGAAGTTGAACTTAAATTACAGTGACAACTTTTATGTTGAGAGAAGATGATTTGTTAGCATTAAAATTTTGTCTTTGGAGTTCTTCAGATCGATTAAGAGTGTGATTCTAGCTTGTGGTTCAAAAGATGTGGACACTTTCACTCATGTCAACAGATCCAGGTTATTCTAGAAAGCAGCACAGTATTGTCTAAAGCTGAAGCAACTGAGTTTTTAAATTTCTTAAATTGTCACAAAGCAGAGTATCTTTAAAGTTTCTTTAGTGTATAGGTCCTTAGAAAATACATATTTGAAACTTAGGCATTCCTTTGATTACTATTTCAGACAAATCTATCAAAATTAGAAATGCTGTCATACAGCTTGTGTGAACAGAACAATAAAATTGATAGTGTCTGGCTCCCAAATCAGTCCTTGACAATTTTTTAATGGAGATAATATAAATATATTTTGAGTGTCACAACAGCATCCCCTCACTTGTCATAGGAAATGGACTAAATATATTTTCTTGTTTAACACCAAAGAAGGGTGTTGATGAAATATGTCAGAGCCCTCACACCAAATGAAAATGTCTAGGCTGGGAGAAATCAACTTCACAAGACAGTGAAGGCTGCATTTTGAGAGTTTCCCCCTTTCTATTGAAATAAAAACAATCAAATGTGAAAAATACTTGAAGGCATGACATAAACATGGAATTGTTCATTTCAGATGCTTATTCGTCTTGTTTCACATTAACACTATCACAGTGAACAGTTAGAACACATCTCTAAGTAATTTATAGCAAGTCTATGATGTTATATTTTGGTGATAATTTCACAGGTGTATAATATTAGGGAGAGTTCTGCTGAATTTCATTTTAAATAATTCTCCTAAGTAATGGCTTACTGTATTCAAATATGTGCTCACTGAAAACACGGGCTTCCCTGGTAGCTCAGCTGTAAAGAATCCACCGGCAATGCAAGAGATGCGGTTCAATCCCTGGGTCAAGAAGATGTCCTAGAGAAGGAAACACAATCCACTCCAGGATTATTGCCTGGGAAATCCCATGGACAGAGGGGCCTGGCAGGCTACAGTCCCTGGGGTCACAAAAGAGACACAGTTTAGTGACTAAGCAACCACAACAACTGGAAACATTGGCAAGTGTCTGCTTTCTTTTATCTGTTGCCTGATGCATTTGGCTTTTAGTTACACAGAGGAAGAAATGCTTGCCCAGCTTTCTCTGCATTGTTCAGAAGAAGGTTTCTAATTACCTGTAATTTTAAAAATATGCAAAACCAATACAGTATTGTAAAGTAAAAAAATAAAATTAAAAAAATATGTTATATGGCAGTTGAGTTAGTTAGAATTCCAAGTAACAACACAAAATCAGAACCTTAGATTTATTTAGATTTTTTTGTAAAGAAAAACTGTCAGAACGCCTTTCTCCAGGAATGTTATGCTTTTCTGTCAAAAAAAAAAAAAAAAGTAAGTTCTGCGACCATGCACATAAAGTTGTGAGAAGGGGAGAAAGTGTCTGCCTAGTCAGTCATATAAGTCAGACCAATCTGGGCATCAGTGAGATATCAAACCAACAAGCACCCCATGCCTTAAAGCCTTTCACGCCTCAAGAGCCCACTGAAAATCCTCATTCAGTATGCTGGCTTACCAGATACACAAACCATCACTTACACACAGTTACCAGATTCTGCCTTTGTGCTGCTGGTAAATGGGCAGTAATAAGACTACCTTAATATTGCTAATATATCTTTGATCTAATGCTTATAGCATGAACAAGGTAAATCATTGATGTTACAGAAGAAAAGAAATAAGCTTTCCCCCAAAGAATAAATACTGTATGGCATTGGAAGAAAGCTAGCCTTCCTGTCTCTCTCACTTTGACCCACAAATACCCATGAATAGATATGACTGAAGTAGTGGCAATTATAGATAATCAGATACACAAATCTCTATAAAATTTAGACCAGAAAATATTGACAGAGCCCCTACTCTTCCCTGAAAGGCATCACCAAGAACCCTTAGTTTATGCAAACGGTGCAGAGGTATTTCTTCGATTTTTCCAAGAGGAAGCTGAATTCAAATGTAGTTCGTACCGTTGCATACAGTTTGCAGCACTCTGCTGGGCTCTTGTGTGTTAGATTGTGAGGTATGTAGAATCACACACATTTTAAAATAATGTAACTGATCTACAAGCAGTTGTGGTCATTTCTACAAGGTCTTAGAGGCCCTCCTTGAACTGTCCTGCCTGTACCCTTAATGCTGGATCAGCCTATGGGCAGAAAAGCATGTGCCCAGCACGTGATGGCAAAGCAGAGACACCAGAAGCTGTGCATTTCCTATTAGGACAACTGTGTGAGACAGTTTGTTTATGATAGTTCAATTTAAAGAGAAAGCGATAGCTATAACTGAGGGGAAATCAGAGTGTTATTGGGTTCCCTTGCAACTTTTTTCACTCTCCAGCACAGTTTTCATTCTTAAATACACATACTATGTCTGAAGTGAAGTGAAGTGAGGTCACTCAGTCGTGTCCGACTCTTTGTGACCCCATGGACTGTAGCCCACCAGACAAGAGTCCATGGGATTCTCCATGGGATTCTCCAGGCAAGAGCACTGGAGTGGGTTGCCATTGCCTTCTCCAGGGAATCTTCCCAACCCAGGGATCGAACCTGGGTCTCCCGCATTCCAGGAGGATGCTTTAACCTCTGGAACCTCTAAAGGCTCTATTAATGAAATTCTGTTTCTACAGTTGGGAACACATACAAGGTTGTTAAATAGTTTTAGCAATTGCATCTATGACTCCTAAAAAACAAAGATGTATATACTATATACACACTATATATATAATATACTATATATTATATACATAGTATTTCATATATGAACATATATATCATATAATGTACATATTATATACATACATGCACACATACATATATAGTATTAAAATACATATAT
>SJYQ01000192.1:1098954-1118563 GCA_006410935.1 Redunca redunca | reverse complement strand
AGTAATTGACAAATAAGTGTAGTTCCAATATCCATGTTGGTTGATATTTTCTATTTATGTTAAGAATAAGACAAAAATGAAATAACAAGGATATGTATCAAAACTTTGACTCACTTGTCAATATGTGAGCAGCTTCTTAGTCGAATAGAATAATGGTTTTCAAATCCTGGAGAAAGAGTTCTGTGATTTCTTGTGGTTTTCACAATGTAACAGCTATAGACACAACACATTTAATTTGCTTTATTAACATTTTTCATCATTTTTCTTGTCAAGATAATTGACAAAACAATAAACAAAGCCCCAAGTTACACATTTGCTGATTTCTGCGGTGTAAATAGTCTCACCCTGGCCAATTTAAAGTGACTTGTGAAAAAGGCTGAGCGCCGAAGAATTGACACTTTTGAACTGTGGTGTTGAAGAAGACTCTTGAGAGTCCCTTGGACTGTAAGGAAATCCAACCAGTCCATTCTGAAGGAGATCAGCCCTGGGATTTCTTTGGAAGGAATGATGCTGAAGCTGAAACTCCAGTACTTTGGCCACCTCATGCGAAGAGTTGATTCATTGGAAAAGACTCTGATGCTGGGAGGGATTGGGGGCAGGAGGAGAAGGGGACGACCCAGGATGAGATGGCTGGATGGCATCACGGACACGATGGACGTGAGTCTGAGTGAACTCCGGGAGATGGTGATGGACAGGGAGGCCTGGTGTGCCTCATGGGGTCGCAAAGAGTCGGACACGACTGAGCGACTGAATGGAACTGAAGTGAACTAAGCAATGTCACTGAACGCGGAATTGGGAAGAGAGGTAAGGCAGCCACCCTCATACAGCATTTCCACCATTCAGTTATCATAGACATAAATAAACCCAAGATTATAGACAATAGAAAAATGTAATAAAATGATTAAGAGTGATATGTGTTGATATATAAAATTTAATTTTTGTATAATTTGCTTTTAATGTAGGTATGTTTTACCCATTGGCTTATAAAATTCATGGAATTGTATCTGTACAAGCCAATACAAACCAGTACTACCGCAGGTATATACATAATTTAAGATATGTCGATACTGACCTATGTGTGCATGTATGTATGTGAGAGTATATTTTTTTTCCTGCAAATGCACAAAACTGCCAAGAAAAATAACTGAAGGAACTGAAGGAAATGAAAGAGCACATACTGAAAGAGGATTGTGTCAATTCTGCCAATAAAGGAAGCCTCCACTGTGATTCCACCATCTAAACATGGGTCAAAACGGTTCTGCGACTGAACAGTAAACACAGAATCCTCAGCCTACCATCCTTTTCATTCACATCCCCAAAACAAGCAAAACATTCTGCCTCAATTCTTATTTTACTAGAGCCATTAGGTTTAAAAACCCTTGGGCTCTGGAGCAAGACAAAGCTCTGGTTAAGAGTCTCAATTCTATTAACAAAGAGGAAATAGGGGGAGGGATAAACTAGGAGTTTGGAATTAACATACACACTATGATGCCGACTACTTACTTATAAAACAGACGACCAGCGAGGACCTACGGTATAGCACAGGAAACTATACCAATCTTGTGTAATAACCTATAAAGGAAAGTAATCTGAAAAGATTGTGTATATATGGATATGCTTTATAAGCATATGCTTTTGAACTGTGGTGTTGGAGAAGACTCGAGAGTCCCTTGGACTGCAAGGAGATCCATCCAGTCCATCCTAAAGGAAATCAGTCCTGAATACTCATTAGAAGGACTGATGGTGAAGCTGAAACTCCAATAGTTTGGCCACCTGGTGCAAAGAACTGACTCATTGGAAAAGACCCTGATGCTGGGAAAGATTGAGGGTAGGAGGAAAAGGGGATGACAGAGGATGAGATGGTTGGATGGCATCACCGACCTGATGGACATGAATTTCAGCAAGCCTCAGGAGTTGGTGACAGACAGGGAAGCCTGGCGTGCGGCAGTCAATGGGGTCAAAAAGAGTTGGACATGACTGAGCAACTGAACTGAACTGAACTGAAATATATATATAATCTGAATCACTTTGCTGTATATATGTGACCTGAAACTAATACAACATTGTAAATCAGTTGGACTTCATAAAAAAACAAACAAAACAAAAAGAGTCCTAATTTGTATTAATGTTTGGTGTGATGGACACGGTGAAGTATCACTGAGGACAGAAGCTGGCAGGCCCCCAGCTGCTGGGGGGGTTGCCAGCAGATAGCCCCTCCAGGAATTGCTCTTGACTGAGGAGGGTGACTTATGCAAGATCATGCCCTTTCCTGGATACAGTCTGCAACCAATGACTATGGTTAAAGGTTTAGACTTTTCGGTGGTGGAGTGGTAAAGAATCTGGCTGTCCATGCAGGACAGGTTCAATCCCTGGGTCATGAAGATGTCCTGGAATAGGAAATGGAAACCCACCCCAGTGTTCTTGCCTGGAAAGTTACTGTGTTGTCACCTGACTTCCTCCTGTGACCCGTTCCACTTCCTTTCCCTTCCATGGAGGTCTATCACAAAGGCACTTCCCTATCAACCTCCTGCACGCGACACAGCATCCTAGAGAGCTTCATGGGGCCACAGCCTGTAACAATTGGCAAAGCGACTGTGGAATAATAAAACCCATAAACAGACATCTTTAATTAAAATAAAAAACACTATGTGGGCTCTATGAGTTTCTCATTTTTTTACATTTTTTTAATAATGTAGAATTTTTTCTCATTTCTAGGTCATTTCTAAGAGACCACAAGTATGAACTAAATGAATATATTTTCATATATTTTAAAACATATTACATTTACTTCCAAACACTTAATAAATATCAATTATTCACAGATTCTTTCAAAAAATTGAAAAGGGGTAACACTTAACTTATTCTATGACAGCCTAACCAGACAAGTTATTACAATAAAGGCAAACTACTGACTAAGATCTCTCATGAATATAGATGCAAGCATCCTCAAAAATATTAGGAAAATAAATTCAACAATACATACAAATAATTAAATTTATCCAAAAATGGCAAGGCTTAATTAATATTCAAAAAACAAGTCATGTAATATACCATACAAAATAGAAAAAAAACAAACTTAGCTTATCTTTGTCTTTCTTGACCTTGACAATTTTGAAGAGTATTGATTCGTTATTTATCTGAACTTGCTTCCTTTAGTGTTTACCTGATGATTTCTTGTAACTGAACTGAAGTTATGTCTATGGCAGGAATGTCACAGCAATGAGGAAGTGCTCTCTTTATTCCATCATATCAAGGGGCTCATGATTTTGATAGGTCTTATCACTGATAGTTAATCTTGATCAACTGCTTAAGGTGGTATCGGCTGGGTTTCTCCACTCTAAAGTTAATACTTTTTCTTTAATATTTAATACAAGTCTTGAGGGGTCTAATTATAGTTTTGTTGATGGAAAAAAATAATAGAACTTAGCTTTTTCCATTCAGCATGGACCTGATGGAGAAATGGTTCTATTTTAAGGAGTAGAACATGTCACTTATTCTTTATTCAGACTGCTAACCACTTCCATCTCCCCGTGGTATCAAAACATTCCAAAAAATGTCAAGCATTTGGTACAGATTCTAGCTCTTCCACTTGAGTAGAGAAATATCCATAGTACATAACTTTTACAAAGAGTCATTTCTGGATTTTCACTGTTTTGAAGACCTTCTGTAGTGATTTGTCTCAGCTGTTCCTCCAGACAGATTTCTGATCAACTATCAGATGTCCAACAAACCTGATCTGCGGAAAGAGCTCTTGTGACCTCTTTATAGGGCCAGGCATGTAACCATTTATCTTTATAAATGTATTAGTATGTTAACTGAGATCTCTGTTATTACCATTTCATAGAACTACCATTTGCTGGATATACTCAGCTCTCTTGCCTTCTGAGCTTCCCAAAGATTCAGGAATCATAAAAGTAAGGGAAAAAAATAGACTGATGGTGAGATAATTTCCCCAAAATACAATAACAATAAAAGCTGCAGTATCTAGAAATGTTGTGAAACCATTTAATAACAACAGTGAAAATTACCTCTAGTAGAATGCAAGCTCCATAAGGGCCAACATATCCCAACAACTTGGAACAGCGATTGAAACATGTCTGTTGCTCAATACATGTGTGGTGGACAAATCACCATTAATAAACCTTACCAGGTAGTCCCCTAAGCTTTCTATAAATACTGTTTCATTTTAGCTTCATGGAAACCCTAGGATGTATATACTAATATCATGAATCACTGTTTTTTTGTCTTTTTTAAACATCTAAGTTTGTTTTATTATGGAACATTTCAAACAGGCACAAAACATAGGGAAAACATTACACAGTGGACCCTCCGTATCTGTAGGTGCAGCAGCTGTGGAGATGGGCGGCTGACAGTACTAGGTCATTTTATTTCAGGGACTGAGCATCCTTGAGTTCTGGTGCCTGTGGGGGTCTTGGAACCAAACCCTTGAGTATATGGAAGGATGTCTATAATAAACACCCATATACCCATCTATTCCTGTTACAGTAATCAGTTATTGATATGTGTCATCTCTTCTATTTATAGTGTTATTCAATTCCTCTGCAGAAGAAAATATATATGGAATGTGTGAAACTCATGTAGTGAGTAATGATAAAAGCTAAGAAGGTAGATTTTGAGGTACAGGTAGGATTCACAGAATGTCAAATACTTTTCTAAGTTAATAAACTCTAAGATATGACCAGTGATAGAAGGGATGAAACAAACAAAAGTGTCATCTCTAAACAGAAAGAGACAATAAGACCAAGTCATGAGCATGAATCATGCCAGCTCTAGGAGGGGATCACCTCCAGTGATGAGCTCTAAAGTTACTTTCAATTTCTGATACCCATCATGGTTTTGCTTTGCACTATGTCTACTCTGACTTAGAAATACAGATGCTGTCTATCAACTAACTGATGAGCCAGCGGCAGCCGGTGCCCTTGCTCCTGTGTCTTTATGATGGAGCAGGTGTGTGTTGTTGGCCCCAGATACTTGCCATCTGCCATGTTTCCTGCTCAAACTTCAACTCCGGTCTTCATATCCAGACTGTAATAGAAAAGACTGAGTTGGCAGAGAGAGAAGGCATGAAAACACTGTGTAACCACAAATAATATAGGTGGTCCTTCCACTCCTTGTCACCCAGCCCCAATGCATTAAACTACCCCCTCTTTGTCCCCTAGTTTATTTTCCCTCAATTGAAAAAACTATGTTGGTCATCTAGTTTGGGTTATAAGCTTTTCTGTTGTGTAGCCTTTAGGATAGCTTGCAGCAAGGAAACTCCCCAAACAATGGACTCAGAAGAAATGAAGAGACTACACTAAGGTTATTCAGCTAAAATATCAGTGATTAATATACTCCTCTATGTAAGCCCTGATTATAACCACAACACTATACTGTTTTCATGAAACACCTTCCAAGCAAAAATTTCACCCTTTAGACATTTTACAAGTGTGTGTGTGTGTGTGTGTGTGCACGTGCGCGTGTGCGTGTGCACTTTAAAAACAAAGATAGCTAGGGTGTAACTTGAACCCAATCTGTAACAAATCTTTCATTAAAAAAAAAAATCCTGTTTGCAACTCTATTGAATTGTACATAAACAAGTCTAGAGAGCTTTCTCGATACTGAGAAATTTATTTTTACTTTAAAATTTTTATTGGTTTTATTTGTTTTGCTTTTTTAGTATCTCTGTTGAACAGCTCAAGAATAGCTTAGATTCCATTCACTGAAATTGCTCTTCTAAAAAAACCATATCTGAACATTTGCAAGAAAAAAATGCACAGTTCAAAGCCATTGCCTTTGCTCTACACTATTAGCTCCCTGGATGTATGTAAAAATTGCCTGTTGTTCAAACCAAATGGCAGGCCTGGGACTCTGTGGTCCATGTTTTGAATTGACTGCTTCCTCATGATACAGTGATCTAATAACTGCTTCTCAGGTCTGGGAAAAATAAAACATTCAAGACAAAAGCTTGCATTGCAAATCTGCTTACTGTTTCCATACAAATTTCACTACAGTATACTTTCTTTGACAGTGTCCTTGGCTAGTATTTCCTCTGAAAGACACTGTTGTAGAAACTAGTGATGATATTCCTGAGAACGTTCTCTAGTCTGATAAAAGAACTGAAAATTGTTAACAAATCTAGCCAAACTGAGATATTTTATACTTTTACTTTTAAATATATTTTCCTTGGTCTTTGCTGGTAGATTTATATATGCAGAATGCAAAAGTGACTAAAAATAAGTCTTGCAACATTGTGAAAATTGCTTAGTCGTGTCCGACTCTAAGAACCCAGTGGGCTGTAGCCTGCCAGGCTCCTCTGTCCAGGGGATTCTCCAGGCAAGAATACTGGAGTGGGTATTCATTCCCTTCTCCAGGGGATCTTCCTGACCCAGGGATTGAACCCAGGTCTCCTGCATTGCAGGCAGATTCTTTACCGTCTGAGACACCAGGAGGAGATGAAACAAAAAGTTTCAGATACTCGTATAGAAAGGAATGATATTGAAAGACTGTTGAAGAAAATGTAAGATAAAATATTACCTAAAATTTTTGAAGAAGATAATTTGAAAGAATTCTTATATTGGAATAAAACCAAAAGTAGACTCATAAACAAATGATTCTGCCAAAATGCATCTCCTAACTGATGAATGGTTTTACATACATGCAACTTTAGGTGGCCAACTTTTCTGCAGTTTGCATGATGAATCAAAATTTGGTGTTATGAAATGTTGAGAACAAATTCAACCTAGGTGACATTATATTGTGATACTATTTATACACTATTGAAGTGTTAACACTCACTTCCATAACTCTATGCATTTCAGAGAATTTCACACTCTCATTAATTACCATCTTTATAACATCTACATCACATTAAGAAGCAGAAATTTGGATGGCTAAATTCAAGAATAAAAGTCTTTAGACAGCTTGTGTCTAGCATAGTAATCTATCAGGATGGAGGCTCAGCTGCCCACGGATATAACCTGCTTGAAAATGTGACTCTTGGGCTACCTTCCTTTCCCTTTCTCACTTTTTTTCTCTCTGACATTGCTTCCTGTTTTCCTCCTAAATAAAGTATTTGTACACAAATCCTTCTCTCAGGGTCTGCTTCCAAGGGAACCCAAATAATATATCAATTTTCAAAATCAACATAGTGAGTGTAATATGAAAGAGATATAAAAGGAAAGTGACAGAGTAAAATTCTGTTTTTTTAACATATAAAGACTCTGGTACAATTACATATTGCCTAATGCAGCATGTAAGGAATTAAGCAGCATATTATGGAGTAGTCTACTGGTTGCATGGAGAAGGAAATGGCAACCCACTCCAGTGTTTTTGCCTGGAGAATCCCAGGGACAGGGGAGCCTGGTAGGCTGCCATCTATGGGGTCGCACAGAGTTGGACACGATTGAAGTGACTTAGCTTAGCTACTGGTTGCTTCCCTACCTGGAATCATCCTCCAGAGAACATTTGCAGATGCAGACTCAAACAGGTGGGATGTATTGCCCACCATAAGTGCCAGTCACCATGACTGACTGATTTTCTCTGGGAAAATTCTCAGCAAACTAAGCATAGTTCAGTTCAGTTCAGTCGCTCAGTTGTGTCCAACTCTTTGTGACCCCATGAATCACAGCACGCCAAGCCTCCCTCCCTGTCCATCACCAACTCCCAGAGTTCACTCAAACTCATGTCCATCGAGTCAGTGATGCTATCTAGCCATCTCATCCTCTGTCGTCCCCTTCTCCTCCTGCCCCCAATCCCTCCCAGCATCAGGGCCTTTTCCAATGAGTCAGCTCTTCACATGAGGTGGCCAAATATTAGAGTTTCAGCTTGAGCATCAGTCCTTCCAATGAACACCCAGGACTGATCTCCTTGCAGTCCAAGGGATTCTCAAGAGTCTTCTCCATCACCACAGTTCAAAAGCATCAATTCTTTGCCATTCAGCTTTCTTCACAGTCCAACTCTCACATCCATACATGACCACTAAAAAAACCATAGCCTTGACTAGACAGACCTTTGTTGGCAAAGTTATATCTCTGCTTTTGAACATGCTATCTAGGTTGGTCATAACTTTTCTTCCAAGGAGTAAGCGTCTTTTAATTTCATGGCTGCAATCACCATCTGCAGTGATTTTGGAGCCCAAAAAAATAAAGTCTGACACTGTTTCCACTGTTTCCCCATCTATTTCCCATGAACTGATGGAACCGGATGCCATGATCTTCGTTTTCTGAATGTTGAGCTTTAAGCCAACTTTTTCACCCTCCTCTTTCGCTTTCATCAAGAGGCTTTTTAGTTCCTCTTCACTTTCTGCCATAAGGGTGGTGTCATCTGCATATCTAAGGTTATTGATATTTCTCCCGGCAATCTTTATTCACTAAGCACAAACGTCCCTTAACTTTCATGGTAGATCAGTAACATATTAAGAGCAAAAAGACTGTTTTTTACGTATACTGTTGTTTATAAACAGGTTTCCACTTACATTACTGTCCAGCAAAACATGATCTCACCAGATGGCTGGTCAGCCCACATGCTGCAGCATCCCTGACCTGCACCCCTGACAATGTGATTGCCCAAAACCATCCTCACAAAATGCTCCTTACAAGACAGTACTATTGAGGACCATTTAGAGCAAGAGAGAGCGGGGCAGGGAAGAGAGACATAACGCAGCAGAGAAAAGGAAAAAGGAATGGGACAGTGGGTAGAGCCACTGGATTTAGAATTCCTCATTTCAAATCCCACCTCCATTCACTGTTGGAGGTGAGACTTTAGATACTTTACTTATTGTCCTTTTGGCTCCTATTCCCCATCTGTAAAGTGCAGGAAACCATAGACCCTAACTCAGGATTGCTCTGAGATTAAATAACTAAAACACAGTGTCTGGCACAAAGTGAAAAACTACTAGCTATTCTTCTTACTATATTTCGTGGCTAAATGACTGATTTCTTTCTTCTAACACAAACCATTGCTCTGATATGGCCATTGGAAGAGACAAGTTGTATCGTATATGAAAATACGAGTTTGGGTGTATAAGTTTCCCAAGCGTGATATGTGAATGTACCATCACCCCGTGCTTTCCCGCCTCTTCATCTCTGCTGTCCATCCTTGGTCACTTGCCATTCCCAGCAACAACAACCAGATGAGAATATTATTCCATATTTTGTACCCCTCTTCCCAACTGGGACATCTCCTAAGAGGTGAGTATAGAGAAGAAAGTGGAAGGAAAAGCTCTGATTTAGCCTCCCCCCTGACCCTCCTTGGCAAAATCAAAGGAAACACAGGGAGTCAGCTAGAGAATTTGAATAACAAATGAAGCATAGAAATTCAGGGCTGTAAAGTGTAAAGTGAAGCACAGATGTAAAGTTACTTTCCTTCTTGGTGTTTATTAATAGTAACGCCAGTTATACAGCTGTGAGAACCCCAGATAGGAAAGACACAGACACTTAGCATCATCCTTTTCAAATGAGAGAACTGAAAACCAAGACTAGATGTTGTCTAAAAATAATGAGAAGATGAGGCTGATGGCACTGAGAAGAGGGTGCTTTGAGAGGGAGAGTGGGCTGGGAAAATTGTGATATCAAGGTAGTCGGAGGCGTGGAGGCAACAAATTAAAGGGTCAGTTTTTTAAAGCTGAAGTCTTCTTGAAGAAAGGGCTGCATTGATTGATGTGGCCTGTAATGGAAACTCAGATAATGGAATAAAACCAGCATTTAAGAATTTCAGCCTGAGAACTCATTGCCATGGCAACCCTCTCAGAAGGGAACTTGTAAAAGAAAATAAGATTCACTTGACTACGCCTTAAAATGAAAACCTACACTACAGTCAAACAATTAAATACAAAATTCCAAAACTGCTTATTGCCACAGTGCCTAGAGGTATAGTAGGTCTGGCAGCTTCTTCCACTAGAATTCTCAAAATTTATTGACTCATGGAGGGAACATCGTCTAGCTTTGAGGAATCTCTGTTGGCACTGGATGTTTCCTACCAGTGAAGATTTGCAATTGTTTTCATCCTATAAATTATCTAGAATCACGCTCATATGTAAACCACAGTGGTGTATACCATTCAAACAAGTAACTTACTTTAGTCTGCCCAAAATCACAGAAAACTACCAAATTCATACATCAGTTATTACTTAGACTTCATGGGAAAGTCATTTTTAGCCTAAGTAAAATCTGTTTTATATTTGCATCATAATCATTTTAATAAAAACATCTATTTTTAATTACATGTTTTCATTCAAAGAAGGCTTCCCAGGTGACGCTAGTGGTAAAGAATCCACCTACCAGTGCAGAGACACCGGTTCAATCACTGGGTCGGGAAGATTCCCTGAAGGAGGGCATGGCAACCGATTCCTGTATTCTTGCCTGGAGAATCTCATAGACAGAGGAGCCTGGAGGGCTACCGTCCATAGGATCGCAAAGAGACACGACTGAAGTGACTTGGTATGCACACATTCAAGGAATGTCAAACTGGATACACTATATTTTGTCAGTTAAAACACATTTTCTTAAATACCTAATATGATTGACAAACATGAATCTATGCCTTTTAACTGATGCTGAGAGAAGAAATCAGTTTCTGAATGGCAAGGATTAGGTTCCTAAAATTGAACCTGGTCGTAAAACAATTTGCCACTGAGGAATTTAAAATAATATTGTAAAAAGAGAGAGAGAGAGAGATCAAGAATAAGATAAAAACCATTATATTTCTATGCTCAGTTAAACAAAAACAATAAAAGCCCCACATGACATATAAGATGATGTATATGCTATTTTAGTAACTCTATATCAGCATCTAATGCTGCATGAGATAATGGATACAGTATTATTAACTTCTATTTACTGGGACTTTTTACCTAGAATTTTTTACTTCCTGCCTTCAACCCTATCTCCACCCTTGAGGTTTCACCAAGATTTTCATCAGTGTAAACAATTGCCATTTGTATATTTTATCTAATCTACATTCAAAAGGATATTCTGTATATGTTCAGCCCTCCTCCAGTCCCAACATCCTTTTAATTTTCTCAGAATATAACATTTTCCTGGAAAGCAAAATCATTTAGTTGTTTGCCTTCATGAGCAATTGACTGTTCATTTCTCAAGTCACATGTATTAAAATATTGTGGTTCGGAGGGCCCAGACTTGGCCACTGGACATTTACAGACAGTGACAGCATGACTGCTTATGTAAATTATATCATAAGATGTGCCGCGCTCAGTCATTTCAGTCGTGTCCGACTTTGTGGGACCCCATGAACTGTAGCCCACCAGGCTCCTCTGTCCATGGGATTCTCCAGGCAAGAATACTGGAGTGGATTGCCATTCCCTTCTCCCGGGATCTTCCCGACCCAGGGATGGAACTGGCGAGTCTTAAATCTAACCTGCATTAGTAGGTGTCTTCTTTACCACCAGTGCCATCTGGGAAGGCCATCATAAGATGTAAAGGAATTTAGTTATTTTCTATTGCTTTGGTAGCAACACAAAATCACTTTTAACAACATATTTAAGGATTTTTATTTTTCATGTTGAGTCCTGAGAGATTTACTTTCTGGAGTAGCTATCCATTCTTAAACAGTTAAAAGCCAACTTATGTAAATACAACCAAATATTCAAAACTAAAAATGACTAAAACATTGATTAAAAAAAGAATACTGTGGTTCTAAGACTTGGATCTATTTTTTTTTTTTGATACCTATCTTTACCTTTTACTGAGAAAATTTGACTCCTTGACTTTTCATTCATTTTTTTCTTTCCCTATGCCTATTGCCAGGACATCCTGTTTCTAATTATACGCCACACTGAGCCTTACACTTTATGCCTATCTTGCAATCAACATTCTCAAGGTTGTCAAGAATGTATACAAAAGTAAATTTGCATGTATTTGAATTTTGCTCAAGGGGAATTTATGGTTGGAGGAAAATAACTGAATATTTGAAGTAATTTGGAAGGAATAAGGTACTTCCACATACCACATTTAGGAAGCATGAAAGATAGTCAGATTTTTCACCTGAAACTCTTTATGGTAAGACTGAAATGAAAATCATGTTTAAACCCTAAATTTAAACATTCTTTTATATTAATAAAGCTGCACTCGTTAATAATTCATAGAAGAGATCTGCCACTGTAAAATGAACCATTAGATTTATTGATTAATTTATTTTTATTCTCTTACAACCTAAAGCAAACATGTGGGTACATATTGAAAAAGAGCTATATATTAAAAAAAAAAGAAAAAGAATGGATAGAGGAGAGAAATTTCAGAAAATTTTATCCCTAAATTAACAACAGGAATATTAGAGAATTCCTTGGCCAGTCCAGTGGTTAAGACTCTGTGCTTCCACTGTAGCGGACATGCATTCAGTCCCTGATGGGGGAACTAAATAAATAAAAGGAATACTGTTCTTTCACAGCAAAAAAAATTATATCCACAAATGTAATATTAACCACATAACTAACTTATTTCTAGACTGTGTTAAGTAACCGTCATTTTTCCTTCCTCTCTGTGTAAAAGTACCTCCTGTAGCAAAACTGCAAGGAGGTCCAGTTCTTTGCACCTCACTTTGCTTTCTGTTTCTTCCAGCCTCCCTCCAGACCCCCTTTGAATTCTCTCCCTTCAGGCTGAGGAGTGTAGTACTTTTATCATCCTCTAATTTATCCTGCAAAATGAAAAGTAATTTGATAAATTTCCTCAAATTAAGGTATTAGGAAATTAATTATCTGCCAATCTCATGCATTTTAAAGGAAAATTGCAGAGAAAGAACAATGCCGGACCATCCTAAATTATTCATTAATTATGGAATTCCAGGTTTCCATGAGAAGATATTTTAAAGTGATGAGAAAATTAGAGAATACTCTCAAATCGTACAGTGGACATGGTGACTGGGCCTATTTATTTTTCTGGATTGTTGGAAGACTGAGACAAATTATGCATGTTTAGACAAAATATACATATTGAGACAAACATTACATCCTGTAGGTCTTCAATTCTGTTACGTCACTCAGTCGTGTCCGACTCTTTGAGACCCCATGAACTGCAGCACGCCAGGCCTCCCTGTCCATCACCAACTCCCGGAGTTTACTCAAACTCACGTCCATCGAGTCAGTGATGCCATCCAGCTATCTCATCCTCTGTCGTCCCCTTCTCCTCCTGCCCCCAATCCCTCCCAGCATCAGAGTCTTTTCCAGTGAGTCAACTCTTCACATGAGGTGGCCAAAGTATTGGAGTTTCAGCTTGAGCATCAGTCCTGCCAATGAACACCCAGGACTGATCTCCTTTAGAATGGACTGGTTGGATCTCCTTGCAGTCCAAGGGACTCTCAAGAGTCTTCTCCAACACCACAGTTCAAAAGCATCAATTCTTCAGTGCTCAGCTTTCTTCATAGTCCAACTCTCACATCCATACATGACCACAGGAAAAACCATAGCCTTGACTAGACGGACCTTTGTTGGCAAAGTAATGTCTCTGCTTTCCAATATGCCATCTCGGTTGGTCATAACTTTCCTTCCAAGGAGTAAGCGTCTTTTAATTTCATGGCTGCAATCACCATCTGCAGTGATTTTGGAGCCCAAAAAAATAAAGTCTGACTCTGTTTCCACTGTTTTCCATCTATTTCCCATGAACTGATGGGACCAGATGCCATGATCTTAGTTTTCTGAACACTGAGCTTTAAGCCAACTTTTTCACTCTCCTCTGTCACTTTCATCAAGAGGCTCTTTAATTCTTCTTCACTTTCTGCCATAAGGGTGGTGTCATCTGCATATCTGAGGTTATTGATATTTCTCCCGGCAATCTTGATTCCAGCTTGTACTTCTTCCAGCCCAGCATTTCTCATGAGGTACTCTGCATATAAGTTAAATAAGCAGGGTGACAATATACACCCTTGACGTACTCCTTTTCCTATTTGGAACCAGGCTGTTGTTCCAAGTCCAGTTCTAACTGTTGCTTCCTGACCTGCGTATAGGTCTTGCTGCTACTGCTGCTAAGTTGCTTCAGTCATGTCCAACTCTGTGCGACCCCATAGATAGCAGCCCACCAGGCTCCCCCATCCCTGGGATTCTCCAGGCAAGAACACTGGAGTGGGTTGCCATTTCCTTCTCCAACGCACGAAAGTGAAAAGTGAAAGTGAAGTCGCTCAGTCATGTCCAACTCTTCAGGATTCCATGGACTGCAGCCTGCCAGGCTCCTCCATCCATGGGATTTTCCAGGCAAGAGTACTGGAGTGGGGTGCCATTGCCTTCTCCGGCATATAAGTCTTAGGAGATACCTAAAATGTCTTGGAACACAGTATTATTATTATCAATCTTATTACTGAGTAAATAAATGAATGATCATGTTATTTGGTTTACTGCCAGTAAAATTTTGAAAAATATATTCCTTTGGATAAATTAGAGTAAAGCAGACATCTTGACACCCTGCTGTGATCCCAAAGCCTTTGGCTTAAGAAATGTGGTACCATCAAATATTTCACTTATTCACTTCTAATCTGACACAGTAAAACTTTTATGCATGATTTTGCAAAGCTCCATGGCTGAGGAGGTTGCCAGTTCTAGAAAGTGAGATGCCTAGAAGACAGGGTCTCTGAATGTGGTCACTAAGATGTTGAGCTTATCTGTAGCTGCAGCACAGCCTAGCTGATCCAGACCAGTAGAATAATATATTCTATTTATGACACTTGTTGCCTTATAGGCACATTGTTATACATTTTGTTCCTCCTTATTCATTTTTGTAGCTTTATTGTGAAACAACACATAGTGGAAGAAACTGTAATAATGTATGGGAACTTAAAAGTTAAAACTTAGATTACAAAGTTAAGACAGCTACACATGGTGACAAAATTAGTGTAATTTAATTTAATTCAGTGTATCTACTGAGCCATAAAGGTCTGTGGTATGTTCTGTGCTGTCACTACAGACATGAGTTAGTTATATTAACAATGATATTATTAATGATTATGAATAAGATGATATTAATAGTTATTAACAACATTAATACTTTTAGTTGCCTAAATAGAGTATCATGAGCTAATATAAAATATTTATTGGCCTCTGTCCCAAGTACCTGGCCCAGAGCTCCTGAAGCCTTTGTAATTTCTGAGGTGACAAGACCACTGGGAGCACCCCTTGTTCTAATATTCGTCTTTGATCCATGCCTGACACAGGGCTTCTAAAACCCTGGCATATCTCGAGGTGATGAGAGCGTCAGGAGCACCTGTTCTGGTGACTCCAGTACCCTTGCTTGGAGAATCCGACAGAGGAGGCTGGCAGGCGACCGTCCCTGAGGTCTCACAGAGTCGGACACGACTGGTGCGACTTAGCACGCATGCACGTGCCTATGAGTAAGTCTCCATAATATCCCAATAGTGCAGGTTTGGGGAGCCTCTCAGTGGGCGAACACAACCAGGTCAGGCGGGTAATAACTCACCCCAAGCACGGGGGGGCAGAAGCTCCTGCACTCCCGACCCACCCAGACCTAGTCCTGTGTATCTCTTCATCTGGCTGTTCAGCTGAATCCTTTATCACATGCTCTGATAAACTGGTAAAGGCATGTGAGCGCTTCCCTGAGTTCTGCGACCTGCTCTAGAAAGTGTTCGGAACCCAAGCAGAGAGCTGGGTCATTGGACCTTCCAGTCTGCGGCCGGCAGCTCAGAAGCGCAGGCGGTAACTGAGCCTGTGACTGCTGGCATTTTAAGCTCGCATGTGCGCATCCGCGCCTGTGTGCAGGGCAGGGGAGGGCAGCAGTCTTACGGGACCTGGTGCTTACTCACTCTCTGGGGTCTGAGGCTATCTCCAGGTGCACAGTATCAAAACTGAGTTAAGTTGCAGGGCACCTGGGTGGTGTTTCAGAGAATTTCTTAGCATGGGAAAAGTCTCCATATATTTGGTGACGAGAAATGTTGTAAGTGACATGATCTGTGTGAGAAGTAAAGGAGACTCACGGAGAAGAAACTCACACTAGGAAAGAACAAGATTTTTCTCTCACAGGAGGAAGGAAAAAACTGAGATTTTCCTTTGCAAATATACTAACTGAACACGTCATGCTAATTTATTTCTGTATGAAAACGTCAAGAAATGATATGATGATGTCTAGAGGTCTGGTCTTCCGAATATCAAAGCACAAATGTTCTCAATCTCTTAAACTTGCCAAATTTAAAGTAACATTACCAAATACTCATAGAGAATTATATTTTCCTATTATCTTACATCCATTATTTCAACTGATCCTCATAATAGCCTCTGATGTAGACAGTAATGACTTACTGATTCTTTGCATATGGAAACTGAGGCTACAAAATATTGATGTGACTTTTCCATGGTCATGCTAAGGTGATCTGACAAATGAGTTTATGAGAAATTTTCTTTAATATGCATATAAATGAGCTCAAGCTCAAGTTAACTTTATTTTCCAGATTACCAACCAAGATTTTAATATCAAACGTTTCTCTCCATCTGTAGTGATGTCTATAATGTAGAAACTTGTACAATAAAAGATGTGTCTAGTCATGAAAACTTTTCTAAAAAGTTTCCATTTCCCCACATATGACAACAATTTGATGACATTAGCATCATTAGTTTTTTAATGATGGTCAGGAACATGACACTCAATATAAAGTAGAAAATTCCATTTCCTCATTCAAGAAAAGAAAGTAAGTCAGCGACCAAAGAGAACGTTATGGAGGTGGTATGAAATAGTAAAAATAGAGTTACCACATGATCCAGCAATCCCACTCTTGGGCATATATCCTAAGAAAACCATGATTTGAAAAGATACATGCACCCCAATGTTCATACGTGATTTACAATAACCAAGACAGGGACACAAGCTAAGTATCTGTCCCCAGATGTATGGATAAAGAAGCAGCAGTATGTATATACAATAGAATATTACTCAGCCATTAAAAAGGATGAAATAATGCCATTTGCAGCAGCATGGATAGACAGTTAATCATACTAAGTGAAGAAAGTCACACAGAGAAAGATAAGTACTTTGTGATATCACTTATACACAAAGTCTAAAATACGTGATACAAATAAACTTACTTATAAAACAGAAACAGACTCAGACACAGAAAGCAAACTTATTGTCACCAAAGGGGTGGGATAAGGTAGGAGTTTGAGATTAAGAGATGCACACTACTATAAATAAACAACAAGGTCTTAGTGTCTAGTACAGGGAACTATATTCGAAATCTTGCAATAACTCATAATAGAAAACAATCTAAAACAAATATATATATATATATATATGGATTACTTTGTTGCTTGCCTAAAACTAGCACAACATTGAAAATCACTATACTTCAATTAAACAAAAAAAAAAGAAAGGAAGGAAGATAATTTTTTATTTTTAGTATGAGACAAGATATTTGATGGCAACTCCAGTCAATCATGCAAGAATGTAGTGATTAATTTAGTTGTATATTTTCCTTCATGTTTTGCTGATATTTCCCAACTCCATTTTTATTTACTAATATTGGAATGACTTAAGTGCCACAACCTGATAATTTTATCCAAGTAACATGCAATTAACCCCTCAAAATCATCATCAAATGCATCAATGTAGACCTGATTCCAGTATCAAGACAACTACAGTATCACACTGTAGGGTATCTGAAAAGTTAATCTAACTTAGTCCATGATCCTTTCACTGTTTACTTTGCAGTATCAAGTAGAGTAACACAGACGTGATTATTTTAAGGTCATAATACTTAAGAGATGTTTAGTTTTCCTGTTGAAAGGATGAGCGCTGTTTATATACTGTCTCTGATGGACTGGTCTCTTCTTACTGGTTTCAAGGAAATTATTAGAGATGCCAGTGAATTTGTTAGTAAATTCTCTTCAGGTCTCAGGGATCATATTTCCCAAATTGGAAACTTCTCTATATATCCATTTTCCCAAGCATTTCAGCCCCATTTGCCTCTTTTAATCAAAAAACTGTATTATTGACAAAATATTAATTATTCCCAGAATGTTCACGCCTGCTTCAATTGTTGCTATTTTCATGTAGAGAACAAAATGAGTCAATTGGTTTGGTAGCTTGCTTTGCATCATTCTCTTTGAACTTCAACTTTCTAAGATAGAATAGGGTCTTATTAACTTATTTGCAAAAAGAAACATTTTTCTAAATCAAAGGATGAAATGAAATATCTAGCTCTGTTAACAAGTAGGAAAAGATGTAAAAGGCAGCATAATTGGCTTGAAAAAAGTCTTCTTATTTTAAGCAAACCCAGTAATGTACATTGGAAAAGGCCCTTTATAATCATAATAATTCACAAAATGTACAGTGACCATCCAGTGTTATCTAAATGTGTCTGCCTCTCAGTGCTCCTCGTGCAAATAATAAAATCACCATAAAGCCACCACTTCTGTGAACTCGCAAACAATACTAATCCATTCAGCCTGTTAAGAAGGCAAGGGTTTATCTTCCTGCCCCATGATTTCAGCAAAGTTATCATCTAACTGAAAAACCCAAGGGATTCTGCCCCAATTAACTTACTATTGTGTATTTACACTCTCATTTTTCTCATAGTTTTATTTTCCCGGTGTAATTGAGATGTAATAAATGTAGGGCATGTTACAAAATAAAAGCAGGTGAATAAACACCTCCAAATCCAGCTAGAGGAGACCCCCTTTCATCTCAGCCTACTGCTAAGGGAAAAGATTGGATCCACATTTTCTGAACTCTCCCACCTAAATGGGTAAAATGTAGAAGGGATGTGGCATATCCAAGTACAGAGCATTCGTTTAGGATGGCCAAAATCAATCTAAAAGAATAACGTCTTTCAAGTTAAAACACACACACATTCATGAACATTTTCTTCAAAAGATAATGACAACAGGGAGAAAATAAATTAGATGTGATGGTTCCAGTTCTGAGATGCTACCATTTTAAATTCAAAATAATTAAGCAATTATGTCAGACATACAAAAAAGTGGAGTCATGATAACCAATAGCTGTCTCACTTCCTAAGCTGATTAAACTTGGTTTTCCGAATAACAATTATTTTCTACCTTCATTGTGGACGAGATTGATTTCCAGCATACAAAGGCTGAAAAAGAATAAGAAATAGCATAAAAGTACTTACAACTGATCGGATGTTATTTTCTTTCACCAGTTTCAGAGATGATTTATAGCAGTTTGCAAGGTCTTCCTTGTGGGAACCGTTAATATGGCCTCTGGCTATTGGCCCTACAGTGTGGATGACATCTGTAAATGCAAAAGGAAGGAAAAATAGGGTAAATAAGAAAATTTTCGCTTTTCACATAACTGTTGCTTTATTTATTTTAGGTATTTGTTCTGGAGTTTAGAGACAAGCAAGCTAAGAAATATTGATGATGCAAATGCTTCTCTGGTAAAATATTTTAGATAGCATAGCTTTTTAAAGTAGGCAACATTCCAGGAAGGTGATAATTATGTAAAGGAATCCCCTACCAGTAAACTGTTCCATTGTTATTGGTCAGATCCAAGCATAACAAATTATAATATAAGATGTGAATAATTGGTACACTGGCAAAAGACAAATCCTGAGTAGAAGATAAACTGAGAAATAATTGCCTACAAAATGAGCATTCTGAATTGACATGGGAAGGAAGAACCAATGTTACATATATATATAT
>SJYQ01000192.1:1042689-1098570 GCA_006410935.1 Redunca redunca | reverse complement strand
TTGGGATTTCTTTGGAAGGAATGATGCTAAAGCTGAAACTCCAGTACTTTGGCCACCTCATGAGAAGAGTTGACTCACTGGAAAAGACTCTGATGCTGGGAGGGATTGGGGGCAGGAGGAAAGGGGGATGACAGAGGATGAGATGGTTGGATGGCATCACCGACTCGATGGACGTGAGTCTGAGTGAACTCCGGGAGATGGTGATGGACAGGGAGGCCTGGCCTGCTGTGATTCATGAGGCCGCAAAGAGTTGGAGACAGAGCGACTGAACTGAACTGAACTGAAGTTGTATTTAGCATAGGCTTGCATGCGCGCGCGCGCGCGCACACACACACACACACACACACACACTAATGTTTTTGTGTGTAATAATAAGAATTGCAACATGACTGCAACATGATTTCCCAAAGCAGGTAAGATATGGGTTTAAACTGCAAGTCGCTCAGTTGAGTCTGACTCTTTGTCCCCATGGACTATTCAGTCCATGGAATTCTCCAGGCCAGAATATTGGAGTGGGTAGCCTTTCCCTTCTCCAGGGGATCTTCCCAACCCAGGGATCGAACCCAGGTCTCCTGCACTGCAGGCAGATTTTTTACCAGCTGAGCCACAAGGGAAGCCCAAGAATATTGGAGTGGGTAGCCTATCCCTTCTCCAAATGATCTTCCCAACCCAGGAATCAAACCCTGCATTGCAGGTGGATTCTTAACCAACTGAGCTATCAGGGAAGCCCTTTGTACCTATATTTAAAGTTTTACCATGATTTTAATATGCAAACTGAGTCCAACCTACCTTATAAGTAGACATGTAGTACAGGATACATCTTAGGTATCTCAGCTACCAAAGAATTTTAGACAGTAGTCAAGAATTTTTAGAGATGAAAAGGACAATACGGAAAATTTAATCCATTTTTCCCTTGCCTAGTGGATCCGTAGGAGAAAGAATTATGCCCAAAGACACAGATCAATATAGGGAGATACATTGTCACAAAGGCAATATGACTGTGAATTAACTTTTCTCAGCACAACTGTTTGTTGAAGGAAATCACATACATTTGTATATATAAAGTTTTCCATGCTTACCATGAATTCTATTACTTGAGCTTCATACTTTGTATACATGCAAATTCTCATTGGCTATCGCTATGCAAGAAACTACCCTAAAACTTGGTAACGCATTTTATCTTAACAAAATCTTAAAACAAAATCTTCAAACAAAAACATGTTTTCTTAACAAAAATCACCACTTGATTATTTTTATGACTTTTTTGGATCAAAAATTCTAAAATGGCTCAGCTGGAGGGTCTGGCAGGCCGGGAGTCCCAGGTATAGTCATAGTTAAGCAGCAGCTAAGGCTGATCAGGGACTCACCATGGGGGCTGGTTTGAGTTTTTTTATGAATCCTCCGAACAGCCAGACTGCTCACTGGACAGTGCAGGGCTTCAGCACCAAGTGCCAGAACTGGAAGCTGTGTTATCTTTTCTGTCTCAGCCTTGGGACCGACACGGTGTCACCATCACTGTACTCTGATTGCTTACAACTGTCACACAATTCCACCCATTTCAAGTGGACTGTGGACATGTTTTAAAATGGGTACAACGAAGGATTCCCCAGACACCTGGGGCTTTCTTTGGAGTTAGCACTTTTATCAAATAAGTCTTGAGGTAGATGAATAAGGTGCCATAGGAAAAACTGATATGATTATTTCCATGCAGGTGTTCATGAAAACAGTATGGGGGTCCTTCAAAAAATTAAAAACAGAACTACCATATGATCCAACAATTACACTTCTGGGTATTTATTCAGTGGAATGAAAAACATCCCCAACAGATACCTGCCCCTCCACGTTCACTGCAGCACTGTTTACAACAGCCCAGCTGGTAGCTCGGCTGGTAAAGAATCCGCCTGCAATGCAGGAGACCCCGGTTTGATTCCTGTGTAGGGAAGATCTCCTGGAGAAGGGATAGGCTACCCACTCCAGTATTCTTGGGCTTCCCTGGTGGCTCAGATGGTAAAGAATCCGCCTGCAATGCAGGAGACCTGGGTTTGATCCTTGGGTTTGATCCCTGGGTTTGGAAGATCCCCTGGAGGAAGGCAGAGCAACCCACTCCAGTATTCTTGCCTGGAGAATCCCCATGGACAGAGGAGCCTGGCGGGCTACAGTCCACGGGGTCACAAAGAGTCAGACATGACTGAGCAACTAAGCATGGCACAGTTCATTGATATAACCGAAGTTTCCAATGATGGATGAATGGATAGAGAAAATGGGTTTATATATATATATATATTCTATACACAATGGAATGCTATTCAACCATAAAAATGAAGAAAGTTCTCCCATTCATGAGAATATGGATGGAACTTGAGGGCATTACACTAAGTAAAATAAATCAGAGAGAGGAAGACAAATACTGCACCATCTCACTTATACGTAGAACTAAAAAACAAAACACAGCAATCTCACAGACACAGAGAACAGATTGGTGCTTGTCAGAGGCAGGGGACAGAAAGGAAGACATGAAATGGATGAAGGAGGTCAAAAGGTACAAACTTTCAGTGATAAAATAAACAAGTTCTGGGAATATAGTGTACAGTATGGTGACCGCCATTGATAATACCATATTGTATATTTGAAAGTTACTGAAAGAGTAGATCTTGTAAGTTTTAATCAGAAAAAAGAAATCTATTTCCAGTATGAAGTTCTCAGACCTATTATTTTAATAAGTCAACTGCTGATTTAATTTTTTAAAAAATCAGAACTAGAGGAAGATTGAATATGAAATTAATATACTTTCTAATTGCAAATACAATCCAATTTGGAGCTCACAGTACAACAGTAGCTCCTAGATAGAATTGCCTGGCCCTGCACAAATTTTGTTTTTTTCCTCTGTCTCAAAATCTGGCAGGAACTTGTAGGAAAATGAGAGGGCAGGGATTACTGTTACAGAATCAGCATTATATCTCCCTGCGAGCTATGACAATAATGTTGTTTCCCTGAAATGTTTGGCTCTGCATTCCAGAAAGGAAGAGTAGCCTTTGTGCACCTGAAGCCCTTTCTTACACAACTGATGAAAGCCAAGAAAACAGTGGTGTGATCTGCACATTTCATCAGCACTTCAAATGCAACCCCTGGAAGAGGTATGGAAAATGAGACGGCAGGCCCGTTTGTGCTTTATCTGACTAACCTGTGGCAAGACAAATGAGCCTGTTTTTGTTCATCTATTTCTGAAATCAATCAGCCTGTAAATCAGCTCTTTTGTTTTGAAGCTATAACCACCACCTTATGCTCCTCCACCTTGTTCTATCCTGGGAAATTAGTCTCAAGTCTATAGAAAAGGAGGGTAGGATGGAAGGTTTGCTTTGAAAGGGGTGCCGGAGGGAGCCTGCTTTCATTTCTAAATGTGTAAATTGAAAAATGTGCAGGTGGAAGGCCAAATAAATATTGAAAGCAGTAGAATCATTTACTAAGATTCGATCAGAATTCTGCTTGATAAAACAAATGCAGCAAAAACATTCTGTGAAAAAATATTAGCATAATGAATTTTGAAACAAATGAGGGAACCTATATAGGTTGCTCTCATCGTTTTCCATTTGAGAAGCAACTGTGCCACATTCAAACTGTTAATGAACAGTCAGACCAGAAGTAGAATCAATTACACATTGCTTTCATTCACTCCATTCTTGTATTCATAAGCATAATCGGTCCATCTAACTGGCTGCATAATGATGCCATGCCCTGTCAGTCATATTCAAATTGCATGAATTTTAAGAAGAAAACCAATGCATGGGATTAAATTGATTTTCTTTTCTAGAGCTACCACCACAAAACCAAGCACTAAAAGTATTATTTGCAAATCTTATTGGCCAATTTATATGATAAGCACCACCAATCTATGACCCAAAACAGAATACTTGAAGTTCGGTTAACGGGAAATTGAATTACTACCTGATAGCATTACAAAGTAAATGCTGCCTTTTCTGTCCATATAGGTCAATGTTTTTCATATACACATTTTCAAAGCTTGTTTTTATTATATTTCAAGAAACAATCAATTGTCCATAAGATGTTCCTTTTCAACCTACAGCAGACGTCAGTGAGATTGTATTTCAGCCGCAGCACATTTCTAAGTTTCGATTATTCTCATACACATTTCTTCAGGTACATGTTTGATTTCTTTCCATGCTCAGAAAGACTAGTCATACAGCTCTGTGCATGGGTTTGGGATAAACTAGCACTTACAATGCTATTTTCCAGTCTATTTTCCTTTGAGTCTGTGAGTTGAGCTTGTTGTTTTGTTTTCCCCTTCAATGTTCTTAGTTACAAAGGACTTCTAGTTTACTTCTCTTAGCCTTCTTAGATGCCTGTGTCTAGGATTAAATATACAGTAGCTAAACACCAATTGCATTTTACAGCTGATAAGGACACACATAATACACTGACAAAACTTGAACTAGTACACTCAATTCATTTTCAGGCTTGAGTCCCATTTTTACGTGGAAATAAGATAGCATTGTTTGGGGCATCTTGTGTTGACAATGTTTCGTGCTTCATTGACTTCAAAGTTGTGAAGTTTTAAGCTTAAATTGTGAGGGTCAAGTCTTAAAATAGTAGCTGAGCACTTTCTACCAAAATGTTATCCTTCAGATTAAAAAGAAGAAGAAAAAGAAGAAGGAAGGGGCAAAGCCCATTGGAAATTTGTTACCAGCTCTCCTTCTTCTGCCAAAGATTTATTTTAGATCAGTCCTAATGGGACTGTGTCCTCTTTCAACCGGACACCTACACATAAGGGTCTATTTGCAATAATATAGATTGAATTTCTATAAAACGGATATCCTGTGGTCAGCCATTTATAGGATCTTTGAAATTCCACAGGACACTGGGGGGAGATATTTCCAACAGAGAGGGGTCTCAGAGAGACTGTGGGAAGCTGGATTTTCTGCAAAATTCCAACATTTCACCATCATTTTAGAATGAACCAAAAGCGAACACATCCTGGAAGGAAGTGAGTCAAATACATGGCATTTTTAACGTTTCAATAGCAGGGGTTGAGAGGAGGTAGACGCCCACATAGTCAATATGAGTTTTTCAAGGAAAATAATAATAAGGCCTTTGTTCCATCCCATCAAGGGATGGGCAGCAATTTGCAGCTTTTTCAGAGAGATGTAAAACCAGTACTTTACTAAGACGCAAAGGGAAAGTGGGCTTTAAAAATTCTATGTAGTCAGTAAAAATAAGTGAATGTCAGTCCCCACTGCAAGGATGTCTCCACAAATGCAGAATCTGGGCTGGGACTCAAGTGCCAGAGGGGTCCATTTGCTTGTTTGTCACCAAACTTCCTTTACAGCTCCCTTGCCACCACACGTCTGGACAAGAAAAACTTTTTTGCCGTCGTTCCCTCGGTCATTAATTCTATCCTTTATTCAATGAATAACTTCATGAAGTGCCAGGTACATAAGGTAACTGCCCTACACACTCACACCAAACAGTTTGTGAGCTTTTTCTGACTCCACATCTTTCCTGGTATTGAGAAAGCCCCTCCACTTTGCCTCTCAAAGTCCTTCCCATCCCATGAAACTCAAAAAAAAAAACAAAAAATGACCTTCCTTGAAGATATAATCCATGAACACCACTACATGAACTAAACTGAACTCATTTCTCCTCTTTTGGTCTCCAATATCACTTATGTTTGACCATTTACCTGACTTTTAACACGAACATTTCTGTACACATGACTAAGAAGATTCCATCAGTCAGAGCTCTTCAGTAACACAGCAAGCATTCTGCCACAGGAGGCAGGTGATTTCCTGTCATCAGAGGCAATCAAACATGACCACATATGAATCGAGTCCTTCTAACTCAGATGCTATGATCCTGTGTTTCCTGGCTTCACCTAGAAACTCTGCTTCCACTGCAGAAGACATGACCAATCTACGCCTGAGTCTCCCACAAAGCCAAGAATGCTATGGGAACCATTGCCTAATAGATAATTAGTGAATTTGTGAGTGGGTCAATAATAGTTGGCCCAATGTAATCAATCTAACCAGAGATGATACACTGGATTAGCGGAAACAATGAGGTGGAATGGAGAGTCTGGACTGAGCAAGCAGTGGAATGTAGTTCGACTGGTTCAGATCATTCAACACAAATTTTTATAGAGCTGAGAATCTGTTTCTTCACAGAATGACTCAGCAAAGCATCATCAAAGATTTCCTAATAACTGAACCACAGACAATTTAAAAAAAAACAAAACTCTAACACAATCACACTTTTTAATAAAAGCTAAAAGACTCTTCCCAAAGAATTTCAACAGGAAAAATGTATAGTGATTTTTTTTTGCCTTTTTCTGCAAGAGATAATTAAATAAATGCATTTTAAAAATGTGTCACTTCCCTCATCTGCATATGGCTCATTTTAGAATAAATTGGCTTTGTTCTAGAGATTGATTTTGGCTCTCAAATCACAAAATGGAAAATTGCAGACTCTCTACATGTCTTCTCAAAAACTTAATGGGATCACTTTTCACATTTCTTTAAAAGTGATATTTGGGTATAATAAACCCACCTTTCCATCAAAAGAAACCAGGTGTAACTGCTCCCTGAGCTCTGTCCATTCATAAGACAGCGCTGGGCTACAGCTACTCCATACAGTGATAATTGTGCTCTCTTTTGGGTTGCACTTTCATGGTCTACTCATCCACACAAGGTTCCACACCTAATTATACAGAGGAACATTTGTATTTAGAAAAGACAACTGAGGACAGAACATTTTAAGAGATTAACATTGATTCTAGATAGACCTCTCAACTCCCCACTTGTGTCGCTCACAAGCATCCTATCTACTTTTTGCCTATTAAAAAAGAAAAGAAAAGAAACACACTAATTCTAAAAGAAAGAATACATGGCAATCTGTATACAAAGAAGTTGCATTTTTCATGAGTTCCCTTATACAAAGTCAATGATATGAACAAGGGGTTAGGAGGGGTGAAAATGACAAAATGTTTAAACAGTAAGGGCAATTTCACTAAACATTTCCACAATGAGTGTCTGCTCCAGTATGAACATGAACTTACGTTGCTGGACTCCAAGAAATCAGTCTCTATTTCCACCCACCTCTCAGATGTGATTGGTTCTTTGTGCATAATACAAGCAGTTTTCAAACTTTTTGGCTTCAGGACTTTATACAGTCTTAAAAATAAATGAACACCTGTGAGAACTTGTGCTTTGGCGGGTCATGTCTATCATACGGGGCTTCCCTGGTGACTCAGTTGGTAAAGAATCTGCCTGCAAAGCAGGAGAGGCAGGTTCAGTCCCTGGTTTGGGAAGATCCCCTGGAGAAGCAAACGGCAACCTAATACCAGTATTCTTGCCTGGAAAATCCCATGGACCAAGGAGCCTGGCAGGCTGTATCATCCATGGGGTCGAAAGAGTCAGGCATGACTTAGTGACTAAACCACCACCACCATGTATCACACAAGAAAACAAAAGGACATACACAGTAAACTATCAGGAAAATGGTGCAATCACATGTCAGGTAACTTCTGGAAAACTGCACTGCACACTCAAGAGAGAAAGAAAGGGAAAATGCAATCCATTTCTCAATATTATTATGCACATGGTACTGACCTCACAAATCCCCTGAAAGAGTTATCCTTAAACCACACTTTCAGAACTGCTACACTACAATTTGTTGCTATGCAGATCTAGTAACTAAGTATAAATATTGCTGCTTCTATGGAAAATTGACACCATTAACTACTATACCTGGTTCTCAAGTTTGAAGAAGCAGTGATCTCTTTCATTTCTACAGGGGAAACTAAATGTACTGGACTTGTTAATAAATGGTACTTCTCTGCTTCAACTTTTGTATGAGTTAAGGGATTTTAAAAGAGTAATCTTGCATATGTGTGTGTCAAGTTGCTGCAGTCGTGTCCCGCACTGTGTGACACTATGGACTGTAGCCTGCCAGGTTCCCCTGTCCATGGGAATCTCCAGGCAAGAAGACTGGGGAGGGTTGCCATATCCTCCTCCAGAGGATCTTCCAACCCAGGGATCAAACCTGAGTCTCTTAAGTCTCTTGCATTGGCAGGCAGGTTCTTTACCACTAGTGCCATCTAGGAAGCTTTCAAAAGAATAATTTTAACTGGATGCAAAACTGTCTTTTGGGTCTAAAGTATCTCAGTCTTAGAACCTAATTTCTCTTTCCACTTCTGTGAGACAGTGATCAAATCATTTCTACTTGCCAACATCTTTTGAATAAAAAAAAAAGCTCTTTCAGCTGATTCTAGTAGAAAATAAAATGGCAGACTCAGCTTTTTAAAGACGAATTCTCCAAGACAACCCAGGATAAAGTGGAGAGGGGCCCTTTAGGATCGTGCATTCCCAAGAGAAGTTGTGACCATGATTTCCTTCCTCATACGTCCTTCGTCATAGAATGAGTTGGAAGCTACCGAAGGGAAGGAAACCAGCTAACATTAAGCCAGATTGGAAGGAATGAGAAAGGGACAGACAATTCAAGAAACGTAAAGGTTCTGGCCAATTTTGATGATGATTTCAAGGTGGATGGGAGAAAAGAGAGAAAGAGTTGAAATTCATCCTAAGTAACTTCACTCTGGGTGACTGAGGGGATGAGAGGAATGGCAAAATCAGAAGAGTAATTGAGACCCAAATTATTGTAGTGTTTGTAAGTCTTTTAGAAATCCATCCTTAACATAAAAATAAAATTCAGAAAGGGGACAAGGATAAGAAAGGATGAGTAAGAGAAACAAAATGCGTACAGTTGAAGGTAACTAATTTTCCTTTATCAAAGTACATTTTTATCCCTCCTTCCCTGCCTATTTTGGGTCCGACATAGAATCACTCAAGGGAGAATATATCACCGAGCCTTTCAAGCATAATTTATTGTGAGGGTAAGATTCAAAGAGGTCAACATGTGCTTCTGCAAGATTATTTAGTGGAGGCCATTAATGTAAAACCACTCTAAGAAAATCAAGGTAACTTTTCTTAGTGATTCAGATGCTAACAATGAAATGTCTGCCTGGGAGCTTTGATAATTAAGTAATGAATGCCAGATTTCAAAAGAAAGAAATACTTGTAAATGAATAAATCATATCTGGTGCTTGATTCTCTAGTAATATACCATTGTGTAGGCCAATGAATAAACATTCTGAATTTTATTTGAAAATGGGTTCAAGCGCAAGATGATATGATAATATGACTGAAGAGGTGCTCTGGTGAGAGAAGTAAGTGGAGTGGAAGAATGAGGAGTTTATTATGAGTAGGAGAGAATTGTAGAGAAGTCTCTAAAGACCTCAGAAAAGGATGATCACTAGAATGTGACCATCACATAGTTATAATTGGATAGGATGATACCAAGAAAGAACAAGAAAACAAGTCTTCATATCCCAACGGGAAATCCCACTCACTGACTAGGCAAACTTGGTCAAATTACTTTTCCTCTCCTCTCTGTAAAAAACAGAATAATATTTACTTTTCAACTTAATAATGGGGAATAAATTAGCTATTATATGTGAAGGCATCCAGCACAGTACCTGGAATGTTGTAGGTGAACTCCAACTTCACTGATTATTATTAATACTTAGAGTTAATTGTATTCACAGTGTATATAAATAGCATAACAATAAGCTCTGTCATATTTAATTAATATTAAATTATTAAAATATTAAATTAATATTCTTAGAAACTGATTATGTCAGAATTTATACTTTACTGGCTTTTTTGCTTCTACTATTTCTTGGACTCCTGGTTTTCTCTTTCTTAAACTTTTTCTTACCCCCCAAATATTTGAGTAATTCTTTCAGAGATGATCTGTAGCTGAGAATTTTCTAAGTCACTGGATTTTTCAAAAACTTTTAGTTTGTTCTCATTTCTGAATGTTAGTTTTCCAGTATCTATGATCCTAGGTTCAAATTAATTTTTCTCTCAGAATTTTGACAATTTTGCTTCATTTACTTCTACCATGAGAAAAATCCAGTTTGATTTTTACACCTCCGTAAGTAAGCTGGATTTCTTTTTCTCTCCAGAAGTTCTGTGAACTTCCAATTTATACCCAGAATTCTGAATTCTGTCTAGGTCCTTTTAGGACAGGAATTCTTTTTTCTGTCTTAGTTATGAAGTCGTTACTATTCTTTCCTTTTCTCCATTTGTTCTATAAGTCTTAATAGATGGGTTGCATATGTCAGAGAGTAAATCTCAATTGTTCTAACTTTCAAATATTTTATCTGCTGCACATTCTAGACTATTTCCTTGACCTATTCTTTGGATCAATGAGTTAATTGTCAGCTGTTTCCTTTCCATTACGCATTTCTTCATTTGAAACTTCTGTTCTTGTTTTAACTTCCAGGAATTTTTTATTCTCTTCTTGTTAGTACTTCTTTTTTTTAAATACTACATGCCTTATATATAATTCTTTTATCTACCAACTTGTTTACTGGCTATAAACCCTGTTGTTGTCCAGGCTAAGACTCTTATAGCTAGCTCTTAATGGATCTGAATTCACTTAATGTATGCCTTCATGTTTTTTTGTGATATTTCTAAAAAGTGAAAGTGTCAGTTGCTCAGTCATGTCTGATTCTTTGTGACCCCATGGACCATAGCCCACCAGCCTCCTCTGCCCATGGGATTTCTCAGCAAGAATACTGGAGTGGGCTGCCATTTCCTTCTCCAGGGGATCTTCCCTCCCCAGTGATGGAAGCTGCATCCCTTGTGTCTCCTGCATCAGCAGGTGGATTCTTCAGTGCTGAGCCACCAGGGAAGCCTGGACCATACAAATTATATATCTTTTCATCACATTTTTATTTCTAATGCAAATAAATAATCCCTATCAGGGCACCTCAAATAAGATAAAAAGATATTTGTAATGCTGTAATTGCTGACTGCATTACATAAACAGACATTTTAATAAGAAATATACTTCTTAGGTAGCTAACAACAGATTTATAGAAATTGCTAAGATGCTCAGTTTTTTTTTTAATGATAAAAGGTATGATTTTATTTTCCCAACATGATAAAGCAGCTTATGCTTCCAAATTGAAAATACATAGACATACACACACACATACACAGGAAAAAAAGGAGGAAAAATATTCAGTGTTTTCATGACTCAAAACATATCTATCCACATCATTCTAACTATTTTACAGTGCTTTTTAAAGAATTGATTACAACACTATTCCAAGTCAGATCTACTTTAGACCCCATTTTTTATAAATATTATACATTTTAAATAAAAACAGATTACATGTTTACCAGAAGAGAATAGTCAAATATGAAGAGTTGTTCTTAGATACCTAATCATTTTGCATTAATTACAAATCCTATTTACACTTGTTAAACTAAAAAGGGATATTTATTTTCACCCTAACTAGTAGATCTATATGCATTACACACTTTGCAGTCCAGAGATATTTAAAACAGAAACACATGAAGCAGCTAAATTATTTTCTAAAGCATCCTTGCTGTATACAACATTTTGAATACACAGAAGGCAACATCAGCAACATGTTCTGATAGGATTTTTAATAGTGTTACTGCTTATTTCATCCCAAAAGACTAACATCTTAGTTCTCTCTACTACAGTAAATGGACTGCAAGACACTGATGTCTTAAAAAGACCCTAAAGAACAACAAATTTAAACTTTTTAATGGAATCATCATTGACAATTTTATTGATGGAATAATATAAAAGTTTTCGTAGGATGGAACCAAATATCTTTTATTTCTTTGCCTTTTGATCATCCCTTTAAACAGAGAAAAACAGCCATAAATAACCCAGAGATGCAACTGATTTATAAAATTTCATGAAGACAACTCTGTCCCCTTTCAAGTATACACTAGGGGCTTAAGAATCCACCCGTGGGGTAGGAATCCCTGGAATCCCCTCGGAGTCCTCACTGGGGTTCTAGAAGCCCCTGAAATGTCAAATCCTGCTGGAAACAAATGATGGCATTCATCTAAAGGGCTCAGTTCAGTTCAGTTCAGTCACTTAGTCCTGTCCGACTGTTTGCGACCCCGTGAATTGCAGCATGCCAGGCCTCCCTGGGAGAAGGCAATGGCACCCCAATCCAGTACTCTTGCCTGGAAAATCCCATGGACGGGGGAGCCTGGTGGGCTGTAGTCCATGGGGTCACTGGGAGTCTGGCACAACTGAGCGACTTTACTTTCGCTTTTCACTTTCATGAATTGGAGAAGGAAATGGCAACCCCCTCCAGTGTTTTTGCCTGGAGAATCCCAGGGACAGGGGAGCCTGGTGAGCTACTGTCTATGGGGTCGCATAGAGTTGGACACAACTGAAGCGACTTAGCAGCAGCAGCAGCAGCAGCAGCAGGCCTCCCTGTCCATCACCAACTCCCGGGAGTTCACTCAAACTCACGTCCATCGAGTCAGTGATGCTATCCAGCCATCTCATCCTCTGTCGTCCCCTTCTCCTCCTGCCCCAATCCCTCCCAGCATCAGAGTCTTCCAATGAGTCAACTCTTCACATGAGGTGGCCAAAGTATTAGAATTTCAGCTTTAGCATCATTCCTTCCAAAGAACACCCAGGATTGATCTCCTTCAAGTCACTGCTATTCTGGACATGGCCAGAGGAGCCATATCTGGTCCTGGCCTGGGAGCTGGAGTGAACACAAAAGGTTAAAGGAGAAATAAAAGGTTCTTCCTGTTGTCGAAAGGGAAAATGTCCCTTGGAATTATCTTGATATAGAAAGAGTAATCGCCTTCCCAGGACACAGCTGACTGCATTTGTAGCTTCTAATAAATCTGGCTTTATCATATGATTCCAGTGAAAGCTCTGTGGGCTCATCAAAGGTGTGTGTAGGGCTGCTCACAAACCACTGGCTTTTACTGAAATCTTCATTATTCTTTATGGCATGCACCTGCCAACCTGTTGGAATGCCTTCACTCAAGGAAAAAGGCCTAGAACCAGAAAAGCCCACACCCTGGACATACCCCAGCCCCTCCTATGCCAAGGCCTTGGCTCACCTTCTCTTCTGTGGGTTTGATTTCCCAAGAATTTTCCAGTCCAGCATGAACTCTGCCCATGTTAGAATTCTCAACTGAAAAGAAGAGGTCTCTGAAAGCACTTGTTTGCCAAGAAGATCTCCCTATAGATACTGCTTTTGGCTACAGCCATGCCCTTGCTGGGTACTCTCATTTAATCCCAAACACTTGCTATGACAACAAGGCATCTCACCATTTTTTCACTTCCTAGATATCTGGGACAGTGGTTCTCGAAGTACATCAAAAGCATCTGGGAGGGCTTGTTACAACCCAGGCTGCTGGGTAACAGTCCCAGAGTCTCTGATTCAGTAGGTCTGGGATGAGATGGAGGTGGGAACCAAGAATTTGCATTTTTAACAAGTTCCCTTGACCCTGGTGTTGCTGTCTGAGGAAACACATGGGTCTAGGAACCAATTATTAGTCTAAACCAATAATGGCAACCTGTAGTTCTCTAACCAAAATTCCACCCATGTCTTCCTACTTCAAATTTTGGCTTGCCACCCAAGGTTCTGACCTTGATTTTTGTCAAATGGATTTACCCAACCACTGTGCCTTTAGCTATAACTTTTGGCTTATACACTGTGTTAACAATCTTGTTCTATTAACCTGAATGGCCTTTCCTGACCTGTCATGCCCATGCCCATCTGTCACACACACTAATGACAATCTATATTTTGAGTAATAATCCCAAAACAAAAGTTTTCTTGTTCAATCTCTACTTTAGTTCTCATAAGTTATATCAAACAGCTACAAAGATAAAAGCATTTTGGACAAATATTATAGTACAGAGAGTTCATTTTGGATTAAATATCAATAGGACATTAATAACAGAGGCACTGATTGAAATTGTTAAATTATAAGAAGATCAAGGTGTACACACACTAATTGAGAACAGTGCTTAAAGAAAGCATGTTTCTGAAGTGAGTCAAAGAACAAGCTGGCCAAACTGAAGAAGAAAAGCTAAATGAGTAATTTGATGTTAAATCAATTCAAGGAAGGGTACATGGAAGGATTAAGAAGTGGTTGGAAAGAAGATATATAAATGGCCAATAAATACATGAAAAGATCCTCATCATCCTTAGTCATTAAGGGAATGCAAATCAATACCATAATGAGATACAACTTCATACCTACTAGGATGGTTATAATCAAGCCAGACAACAAGAAGTATTAGTAAGTACTTGTACAAATTAGAATCATCATACATTGGTAGTGGGAATGTAAATGTCTCTTTAGAAAGCAGATGATCCCTCAAAATGTTAAAAATAGATTTATCATATATCCCAGTCACTCCACTCCTAGGTGTCTTTCCAAAACAACTGAGAAAACATGTCCACACAAAAACTTGTACACAAATGTTCATAGCAGTATTGTTTATAACAGCTCCATTATAAATGAGGGCTTCTCCAATGGCTCAGCAGGTGAAGAATTCACCCATAATGCAGGATACACAAGTTTGATTCCTGGGCTGGGAGGATGTTCTGGAGGAGGAAATGGCAACCCACTCCAGTATACTTGCCAGGAAAATCCCACTGACAGAGGAGGCTGGCATGTTACAGTCCATAGGATCACAAAAAGTCAGACAAGCCTGAAGTGACTGAGAACACTATAAATGTTTATCAATTAATGAATGAGCCACCAAATGTATACCTAAAGAATGAAATACCATTCAGCCATAAAAAGGAATGAAATACTGATATCTGCTACTTCACTGGATATTGAAAACATTATGCTAAGTGAAAGATCCCAGTCACAGTAGGCCACACATTTTATGATTTCATTTATAAGAAAATATTCAAGCTGCCAAAGATGAAAATGGAGTTGGGAATGGAGAGTAACTAATGAGTACAGGGTTTCTTTGTAAGGTGATAAAAATATTCTGAAATTAGGTAGTAATGGTGATGGCTCCAAAACTCCATAAATATACCAAAATCATTGAATTATAAACTTTTGAAAAAGAAAAGACAAAGAAATAGTGTGGGAACATGCCAAGAAATTCAGGCATAGGGTAGGTAACACATATTTTGAAAACGGCTGCACAGATACCTGAAATGGCTAATTAATTAATATTAACTGTGTCTAGAATATGAAAAAATCATTAAAAGCAATACTCTAAAATAAGACTCAGAAAACGAAGTTTGTCACCCTGTGAAATCTGCCTGTAGAGATGCTTACAACTGGGCAGGCTCAGGTTGAACTAGTCAATTAGAATCCCATAGCACAGACCCTCTGTGATTTCATCTCCTACCAACAATTGTCAACACGCAGATTAGGAGAGCTACTTGCCATGCAGAACTGCCCATGAATCTGAGGACCAAGAGCCACTTCCATTTTTCAAAGAGCCTGCCTGAATATTCCATTGCAAACTAGTTAATTGTTCTAGCATATAAAATGCGTGTGAGGGTCACAAGTAATAAGCAGAGGGAGATAAACTCTGCTTGGTATCACAAACATTCAGTTCTCCATTGACAGATCTAAAGTCTTTAGAGGTGGTTATGTTATACAATCACAGGGCCTTATACGGACCCATCATACAAAGTATAATGCTTGTTTTACAAATAAATCCTACAGAGAATCATCTTTTTATGAGAAGACTTCAGGTCGAACACTTGTAGGTAAAAGTTACCATTTTCTTAGCAGCTTAAGACAAACCCTTCCCACATCCTTCTAGAAAGATTTTTAGAATCTGTATGTTTGGTCCTAGGTTTGTTTGCTTTTGTCAATACATAAAAGTCTGAAGTTTTCATATGTGTTTATACACATACATATATAGTCAGTCTCATGCACAGACCAGAATATATAACTCTGTGATGTGTCTTAAGAAATGAGGAGTTTGGATAAATCTCCCTCCCCGCCTCTTCTCTAAGTCTGTGTATAGTCTGTCCTATGAAAAGAGGAGACTGGACTTTCAGAAACATTCAGATTGTACAAAGAAAATGACAGCTATTCCTCATTGAATTCTCACCATGTGGCAACCACTGTTCTAAGACTATTTTAATCTTTCCATGCCTTTGGTATTCACTAAGACCTAGTACTGGAAAGATGATCTAGTTCTGGGTGAAAATGAGCAAATAAACTTAGCCCGAATTCTCCTGTTCTGTTCTGCTAAGTGGCTTCAGTTGCATCTGGCTCTTTGTGATCTTGTGGACTGTAACCCACCAGGCTTCTCTGTCCATAGGATTCTCCAGGTAAGAATACTGGAGTGGGTTCCCATACTCTCTTCCACGGGAGCTTCCCAACCCAGGGATCAAACCCAGGTCTCATGTCTCCTTCACTGGCAGACAGGTTCTTTACCATGAGCACCACCTGGGAAGCCTCTTGTCAAGTGTAGCTTAAAAACTTGGGAATTGTACATAAATCAAATAGAAGACTCTGAAAGGTGGGGAAAAGAAGGCAAACACTGGGACCTGACATGGTGGTATTTACTGGGTTTTCTTTTTGCTTCATATATCCTATTGGGTGCTGGAGGAGCCAGGAACTCAGGATTGCCAACAAGGGGAAATTTAAGAAGTCCAAAGAATGGTCTGCTTTTTCCATCCAGAAAAGCAGGAAAGGCGAACTTAGCAAGATAGAAAGGTTTTCCTACTCCCAACAAAACCAGAGCTCCATCCTGTCCCTTTAAGCCAAGATCAGGTGAAGAGCCTTGATTCCCACCCTTGCCCAGCTATCATGAAGTGCTCCCCATCCAAGAGGATCAGAGGATGGTGAGCAGGAAGCCAGCTTTCATCCCCTTCCCTACATAATGTCACTAGAAGTCATATGGGTATCCTGGACTTTCACCCCCACTTGCCCTGGGATGGTGTCAGAGGATACAGTGAGGAAACCTAGAGCTTTCACTACAATTCTGTGGGCCCTCCACTGTGTCAGTGGAGGATAACTGGGGGGCAGTAACAAGGTGGTCCTCCTTTCCCAGCAAGGTGTTGTTACATGAGGCATATTAGGGATCCTAAAATCCCAACTCTGTTCAGCATAAACAAGGTACCTCTCCCTCCCTCCCTAGGGTGTCAAAAGAAGCTAAGAAGGGAAGCTGGACCTTCACTTTCAGCTGGCAGGAATGAGGCAGCACCTCCCTTTCCCTGTTGAGATATCAGAAGAGGCCTCCTAGGACAGATAAGATCCAGAGCTTCATATCATAAAGGATATAATGCAAAATTACTAATTATATCAAGACCCAGTAAAAATCTCAACTTGAAGTAGAAGAGATAATCAATAGACTCAACAGAGAGATAACAGATGTTAAAAGTTTACAACTGAGATTTTAAAGCAACCATTATAAAGAATACTTCAATAAACAATGTTGAACATACTTCAAATAAATGAACACATAAAAAGTCTCAGCAACAAGAAGATATAATAGAGGATATAAACAACAACCAGATGGAAACTTCAGAACCAGAAAATACAATAGGTGAATAAAATCTCAATGACTGGGCTCAATAGCATAATGGACAGGAGAGGAAAGAGTTTGTGAACTTGAAGACAGAACAACAGAAATTACTCATTCTCAACAGCAGAGAGAAAATAGACTTTAAAAAATGAACAGAGCCTGAGGGACTCATGGAACCTTTGTATCTTTGGAGTCTTAGAAGGAGAACAGAAAGAAGATAGAGTTTAAAAGGTATTAAAAATATAATGGTTTAAAAATTTCCAAATTTAGTAAAATATATAACCAAAGGATTCAAGAAGTGCTGTGAATTCCAAACCAGATAAACTTAAAGGAAATTTCATGCTAAGACACAACATGAATCAAACTTCTGAAACCTAAAGACAAACAGACAGTCTTGAAAGCAGCAAAGACAGAAATAAAAACTGTATCTACATAGGGGAAAAACAATTTAAACGATGATAGGTTTCTCCTTAGAAATCGTGAAACCAGAAGGGAAATGATGAAAGGAAAGATCTATCACACGTAGAATCCTGTATCTAGGAAAATTATCCTTCAGGAAGGCAGGAGGAAATGTCATTCTAAAGCAAAGGTAAACCAAGACTCTGTCACCAGCAGACTGCACCTATCCTAAGAATGGCTGAACAAAGTTCTGGAAACAGAGAGGAAACAATAAACCAAGGAATTTTAGAGCATAGGAAAGGAGAAAGGAGAAGCTCAGTAACTCAGTCGTGTCTGAAAAAGAAGAAAAGAAAGAGCAAATATATGGAAGTGCCTGAGAGGAACTGACTAATTAAAAATAAACTATTGATACATGTGACAATATGGATGAATGTNATATGGAAGTGCCTGAGAGGAACTGACTAATTAAAAATAAACTATTGATACATGTGACAATGTGGATGAATGTGATCGACTTTATGCTGAATAAGAGAAAGTACTCTATGTGGTTCCATTTATATTAAGAACAGAGACAACTGATGCAACATAAAAGAAGACACATCAGAACAAATGTTTGCCTTTGAGAGATGGGGACTCACTGTACTGGGCACGAGGAAATTTCTGGTGTGAGGGAAATATTTTCCATACTAATTGGTGTGTACACATTGTCAAGTCATGTGTATATACAACTTGGCAACTGAAAAACCACATATGTTGTCAAAACTCACCAACTTATATACTTAAGATCTTTGCATTTCACGCTATGAATATTTCATCTTGATTAAAAGAAGAGAGTACGATCATATAGCAAGCAATAGTTTCATTCATGTCAGTTTCACCTATGATTTTGAAAGCAGAACAAAAGCAATGGATAGCTGATAACTTCTTTCCTTATTCATATAGGTCACACTACACATCTTACAGAGTACAGCAAATTTTGGATAAACATTAGCTCTTCTAGTTCTTCACATTTGGAAATGAACCCATGTACTTAATAAAATATTTATATCTAAACCATAATATTTGAAGTATTTTATTTAAAGGAATCAAATATTTGCTCAGTAGGAAAATATTTTTTTTTTAATTCTTGCTTTTCATCATGCACAGATGCAGGCAAAGAAAGCAGTATCTCCTTATTAAAGTGGTTTTCAGAGGGATGCTTAAGAAAATAATTTATACTTGCTGAGCTACTGTTTTCCTCCAAATTGTTTTACTGCCCAGCAAGAAATAACACAAAGCTGACGCATTCCCTGTGGTAGGCCATGTTATCCAAATATGGCTACAGTAGCGTCTTCCATCCCGTATGCCCTTCCGCAGTGCCACCTTGCCGAGCCACTCCTTCATCAAAAACTGGGACGTCAATCTCCTTCTGATGAACCTCAGGTGGCTGTCCTGACTTGACGGTCACCAATAAAATGTGTTGAACTGATGCCGAAGGACTTCCCAGGAAAGGTGAGAAGAGCCTTACAGATTCTGCCTTGGTCACCTAGAATATTGACTCTCTGAATGCCCCCTCTAAGAACTCAGTGACGTGTTGCAAGAAGCCAACATCACTTGTGCAGATTCTTTAGTGGACAGTCTCAGTAGAGCCCATTCTGTAATCTATCACATCCCAGTCACTAGACACCTGGGTGAAGAAGTCTCCAGATGATGCCAGTCCCTAACCATTCATATTTTCCCCAGTAAGGACCCACATGACGTGGAACAGAGACAGGCCACTTGGATTATGTAACATCAGATCATGACTGCAGCCATGAAATTAAAAGATGCTTGCTCCTTGCAAGGAAAGCTATGACAAACCTAGACAGCATGTTGAAAAGCAGAGACATCACTTTGCTGACAAAGGTCCATATAGTCAAAGCTATGGTTTTTCCAGGAGTCATGTACACATGTGAGAGCTGGACCAAAAAGAAGGCTGAGTGCTAAAGAATTGATGCCTTCCAATTGTGGTGTTGGAGAAGACTCTTGAAAGTCCCTTGGACTGCAAGAAGATCAATCCAGTCAAATGTCCAAGAAATAAACCCTGAATATTCTTTGGAAGGACTGTTATTGAAGCTCTAATACTTTGGCCACCTGATGTGAAGAGCCAACTCATTAGAAAAGACCCTGATGTTGGGAAAGAGTGAAGTCAAAAGAAGAAGGGGGAAGCAGAGGATGAGATGGTTAGATAGCATCACTGACTTAATGGATGCGAATCTGAGCAAACTCTGGCAGACAGTGAAGAACAGGTGAGCTTGGTGTGCTGCAGTCCATGGGGTCGCAAACAGTTGGACAGGACTGAGCTACCAAACAACAACAAAAACAACCCGAGATCTGCATGCCTGATAAAAACAGCTGTTGATTCATCCCACCAGTTTGGGGGTGATTTCCTGCAGTGTAAATAACTGAAATATTTTAGCTCAATTTGTTCATTTTCCAAAAAGTGATAACATGAAATTGACTCATCCCCTAATATGGGCTATAATCCCTTCTGACTACATTTTCCTAAAGGAAATACAAGTACCTGAGATTCTGCATTTGACTTAACTTTGGGGTTGACTTGGAGTCAGACTTGAAAGTATGATGTAGTCCTTCTTCTTGAGTTTACTGTCACAGATTCAGACTGGCAATTCACCCACCTGGATTATGCCATAATGCATGTTGAAAATCACATACAAGCTATGGCATTCTCTGTCTTGGTGTTTCAATTCCAGCTTTGCCATATACCATGTGGAGTTCTTGAGTAACATTTTGAGCCTTATCTGTAAAACTATAATATTTATACTTTTTCATAAGGACACTTAAGATGATTAGGAAAAAAAATGAAGTAGAATGCTTAACATAGGGTCTGAGTCTGCAAACGTGCAGCCAGTATTATTGTAATAGCTATGCTCTCTCACACATGTGGAACATGAGTCTATCTGTGGACTGATTAAACGTTCACATTCCTTCTCTACATGTGGGCTGCTCTGTTCCCCAATCAATACAATAGGGTGTTCAGCATCTCAATTACTGATGGTCCTTTATAAATACAGGGGCTCCTGAGAGATTCCACATCATTATTCAGTGAAAGCTCCCTCTTTCCGGGGCCTTTAAAATAGCCACCGTAGTATAGAAACAACTGAGAAATGCTGCCAGGAATTCCCATTAAAAAGTCTAATAAATGTTTTCCAACTAACACATTATGTTCTGAATTTATAGGAACAATCTGAGCAAAAAAGGTCTTGGCAGTCATTTAATGGAATTATTACAAAGGCAAATTCATATGCAGATTCTTGGATAGTATTCATTTCATCATATGGGAGCATTTTAAAATTAGTTTCAGGAAAAGGGCACTCCATAATAAACTTTTAATTTCAGGAGTTGCACAAAGTAAGGGCTGAAAATTATAATAGGCCAGGTACCATGTCAGCTCTGATATACTACAACACTTCTTTACGAGCACATTACAATTCGAAGAGCTAATAATAAAAAGAAGTGATGCTGAGATGATGAATTGATGCTATGCAATTAGACCTATTAGAATTCACAAGAGTCGACAGGCAATAATCAAACCCTGTTCATGCTGCCCATTGCAATTATCTTTGCACTTAAGAATCAACAAAGCACATAATGACTTGCACTCGATTAAGGAATTCATGAGAAATGGAATTTTAATTAGTGTGCAGAAAATTTGGGCCATTTATTACTTTACAGGACAAATTGTGAAAACCAGTTGAGGAGTTAAAAAACAGCAGTGGTAGACGTTTGCTGATCATGGTGAAGAACTTGGATGATGGAGATATCCAGTACATACCCTCCTCCCACGAAGTTACCATTAACAAATTCAGTCCATTCCCAATTTTGACTTTCTTAAACCACAGTGCTTCATACTATTCATATGCACACACACACACACATTCACTCAACCCTAACCCACATAAGAGTCAATAAATATCAACTGCTATCATCCTGTAGCAAATAAAGAATATAACTTTAGAAGTGGGATTGTTAATTTATCTGGAGTTTTAAAAAATTCAGTGAGTAAAAATTATGCTTAGTCATCTTGCACTATTTGCTAATTATGAAAAGCCACTATGTACAGCTGTTTGTTTTGTTTAGTCATAATGTGCATTCTCTTCTAATGCACTTGACCTTGGGAAAGACAATGAAATTAGTTTAGCACAACTCAGACATAAATAACAGGCTCTGGCATTTAACACATAAGTCAATGAAAATTCATTATCATTGAAAATTTCCTGGATATTGGATAAAGGGTATTGTGTTTATAAATAGAAAATGTCAAATGTCACTTTGCAATGCAGTCAATTTAATAATATATTTCCCATGCCCAATTTACTACTAAAAAGCTAGTAAAATACAAATAATTGGGGAAGTATCCACAGTCATTTCTATACTTCGTGAATACATGCAAACAAAAATAAGACTGAATACAATAGCCTTCCCCATGCATTTCATAAAACAATCAGGAAAGGAAATCAATATTTACAAAAATAAATCATTGATTCAATTCACAAACAAAGCCAAACTGTACTTGAACAATTCTGGAACTTGTTATGTGCCTCCCATTAAAAAATATTATTTACTTTGTTGTTTAAAGTTAGGTTAAGAGTCTTCCTGCAGTGTGGGAGACCTGGGTTCGATCCCTGGGTCGAGAAGATCTCCTGGAAAAGAAATTGGCAACCCACTCCAGTATTCTTGCCTGGAGAATCCCATGGATGGAGAAGCCTGGAGGGCTACAGTCCCTGGGGTCACAAAGAGTCAGACACGACTGAGCAACTTCACCACACTTTAAAGTTATGCTAATTTGAGATGAAAGATTTGAATGCTTAAAATGTAGGAAGTATTTGACTGAAGATCAACCCAAGAAGGGTACCTGATATTTTAAAATATAATTTAAAAATTAATATTACTACAGCAAGATGTTTAAGAGTTCTTCACTTTAACTCAGGGAGAAAAAAAATGGCAGAAATTAAAATTTCCCACCTCTACCTCTTTTCTCATTGTCCTTCTCAACAGTAAGAACTTCATATTTAATTAAGGTTTTTGCTGCAAGGAATAAAATAGTTCATTTCCCAGCAGTCTGTGCCCACAGCTGTGGTTGTTGTATAACCACGTGTTGCACAAGACCTCTGTAAAAATATGCAGGAATAGAATGGCACTGTTTGGACCTTCTGCATTTCCATTTGCTTTATGTACTGACATACACAAATTTGATGATGGCTGGAACTCCAGCAGTTATCTTGGGCCATGAGGTGTATAAGAGATCATAACACCTTTTAATTATAGGAAGTTTTATAATATATGAAATTCTACCATGCACATTACTTTTCCATTTGAAGTTTAGAAACTTTGCAAGGTCACTCACTCAAGTATTTGTTTCTTTCCTTCATTTATACGCTGGTGCTTAATCCTAAATTCACTGATGATTTTAAATTGCTTTAAAAATGATATGAACTTTAAAATACAGTTAAACAAAGACACCTGAAGAAAGGAAACAGTGATGCATACAGATTTTGGGCTGGGTCAAGTATTGCAGGTGAACATTAAGTTTAGCACTGAGCTTCCAGGCAGCTAAAGAAGAAACGCACAAGCTTGTTTGAAGAGAACATCTACTTTTCTCTTAGTAGTAAATTTAAGGACTACTACCTTGCTTAATTCTCATATAAAGGATACTGCATGACACAATGGATGCCTTAAATAATAATCATGCAAGTGATACAGAAATATTCCATATAGAGACATATTAATTTAAAAGGAAAGAGAGTATATGATTGTGTCTTGATTTGGCATAAGATTTCCTCCATGTAGCTATAATATGATATGACTCCAGCATAATCTAATTTTATACAGTTCTATTTTAGAGACACCTTACCTGCCTCCTGTGAATCCTGTATGCATGTCAAGAAGCAACAGTTAGAACTGGACATGGAACAACAGTTCCACATTGGGAAAGGAGTATGTCAATGCTGTATATTGTCACCCTGCTTATTTAACTTATATGCAGAGCACATCATGAGAAACACTGGGCTGGAAGAAGCACAGGCTGGAATAAGCACAAACTGGAATCAAGATTGCCGCAAGAAATATCAATAACCTCAGATATGCAGATGACACCACCATTACGGCAGAAAGCAAAGAGGAACTAAAGAGTCTCTTGATGAAGGTGAAAGAGGACAGTGAAAAAGCTGGCCTAAAACTCAACATTCAAAAAACTAAGATCATGACATCCGGTGCCATCACTTCATGGCAAATAGATGGGGAAATAGTGGAAACACTGACTGACTTTACTTTTCTGGGCTCCAAAATCACTGCAGACAGTGACTGCAGCCATGACATTGAAAGATGCTTGTTTCTGGAAGAAAAGCTATGACCAACCTAGACAGCATGTTAAAAGCAGAGACACAATTTGCCAACAAAGGTCCAAATAGTCAAAGCTATGATTTTTCAATAGTCATGTATGGATGTGAGAGTTGGACCATAAAGAAGGCTGAGCACCAAAGAAGTGATGCTTTTGAACTGCAGTGTTAGAGAAGACTCTTGAGAGTCCCTTGGACTGTAAGGAGATGAAACCAATCAACTCTAAAGGAAATCAACCCTGATGATTCATTGGAAGGGCTGATGCTAAAGCTGAAGCTCCAACACTTTAGCCTTCTGATGTGAGGAGCTGACTCATTAGGAAAGACCCTAATGCTGGGAAAGATTGAGGGCAGGAGCAGAAGGGGATGACAGAGGATGAGATGGGTGGATGGCATCACTGACTCAATGGTCACGAGTTTGAGCAAGCTTCAGGAGATGGTAAAGGACAGGGAAGCCTGGCGTGCTGCAGTGCATGGGGTCGCAAAGAGTTTTACATGATTGAGCAACTGAACAACATCAACAATATTTTAGAGAAACTAGAAAAAGACATTGTTTGGTCCTTCAAAGGTCCCTCTCTGATATTAGGCACCTTGAATTATCTTTGAGAGACAATTCCTTCAGTTCTATCCCAGAACCAGCCAAGAAGGACCCCTTCCGTGTGCTTCAGAGGTCCTCACATATCTCAAACATGCACTACAACTTACTTATGTCACTTTGGATCAGACATTTGGCACTGATAGAGTGCGATGCATTGTCCTCAATATCTTTTCTCATAATTAACATTGTAAAGACCTCAGGGGAAATGATTTTACATGTTGCTTATCATGAAGCTCAAAATAAACAGAGACTGGATTTGAGTATCATGAAGGGACTGTGCAACTACTGGCCACAGATATGGACATCATTTTGGAGTGGAGGGAGGATTTAGCAGTTGAAATGTTTAGGTATGGGAAAAATAATTAACTTGTCAAATCTTTCCTATAAAAGAGCATGAGTGCAATAGAGTCTCCAAAAACAAAGCCTTGTTTCTTGGGAGACATGAGTACTCCAAACCTCTTCATGTATCAAACTGTGGTTGAGAGGCCTTCATGAATTAGTGTTGGAAGTGTCAGTTGTACATGGAAGCTTAGGAACATATTTCAATAATAAAAATTCATATATAATGTTTGTTTGGCTTGATGTACAGCTTGTAAATGCTGATCCATATGTCATCAGAGCTCACTTGTCCTGGGCCCTTCAAATGTTAAAAAAGACATAGCCCAAAGAATTAAAGTGTATGTGTAAAATTATAGGGGTCCTCTGCCTCATATGCTAGATACGCCAAGGGGTGCAGTAATCATTAGTCCTATTTTACAGGTAAGGAAACTGAGACCCATTGAGGTGGCTTAGGCCAGAGAGAATCTAGCTCCCTTCTAGACAATCTCAGAGACTCTTCATCAAGCCTTGTTCCATCCCACTATAACCTTTACCTTACGTCAGAGATACAAGAAGTCCTAAAGCAGGGCTACTCAAACTGTGGTCAGAAGATCAACAACATCAGCTTCACAGAGGTGCTTGTTGGGGAAACAGAATTTGGGGCTGAACCCTAAACCTGTTAAATCAGCATCTCTGGGAGTAGGGCCAGGAATCTGTTTCCAGGGCTCTCCAGGAATTCTTCACATACTCCCGGTGGATAATTTGTTTCTAACCCCTTACTACTCCAAGTGTGGTCTGTGGGCTAGCAGAAGTGGCATCTCCTGAGAGTTGGAAAGAAATGCAGAATCTCAGGCCCCACCACACCAACTGAACCAGGATTTTCATTTTAATAAGATCTCCTGGGGATTAATATAAACAGTCAAGTGTGAGGAGTGCTACCCTGAATAAATCCTTCTCAGATTGCATACAGTGAATTCTCATCAGTTTATTCTCTGAACTACAAATCAGGGCTGTGCTGTTTTATAACGTTTTAGCATATAGAATTCAAATAAACAGGAGAGTGTGCTAATGGATTACCAAACCTAGGGTTCCTATGGACCCCCTTACTTATTTAATATGGTTTCATTTAGTATTATGTTACACAGGCTGTCTAAGTCATATGCCCCTTTTACAAAGCAAATTACACACAATTTCAATCTGCTTCCAAAGAATGGCACATTTTGTTTAGCCATTCAAAAATTTAAATGTGATACAATCATATTGGTGACTGAGATAGAGTCTTCTAAAAGGTCCAATAAACCTTATACTCTGCTCCTAGCAATGTTTTGATCTTTAAACCTTTACCCCTCCCCCAAAAAATGTGTTAATTGGGTGAAAAGGTCAGGCAGTGTGAAGAAAACCAGATGCAAAAATAATAGGATGGCAATTTGACCCCGAAAAGTTATTGAATATATAGTCATCAAAGTGACATGTGAAGTTTGAGTATTTAAATCAATAACTGTTGAGCTTCAGAGTAAAAAACGGAAAGGTCATCTGAATCAATGAAACTTTTAAACTCAGTTTTTCCTTCCAAATCAGCAGACTTAAGATCCAATACACTAGTGATACAGAATCTTAGCTGAAACTGTGAAGGCCACATTTCAAAGGCTAAGATTAAGTTGGAGGCAGGTTTTTTGATAAGGTAAAAGTGACAAATGGGAGGGGATTCATGTTTGGGAACACATGTACACTCGTGGTGAATTCATGTCAATGTTTGGCAAAACCAATACAGTATTGTAAAGTAAATTAAAGTTAAAATAAAAATTAAAAAAAAAAGTGACAAAACAGAACAAAACCAAAACCCAACTTTTGTTTTTTAAAAAAATAATGATTTACTCTAATAAATATTTTACTGTTCTAGTTTTGGAAACAACTACAATATGATTTGACATCATTATGTTCCCAGAACTGTGTTTTTCTACCCGACTTTCTACTTCACTATTGTAGAGTGGCACTGCACGGTCCTATACATGTCTGTCCCTTGAGATTAATGATGGCAAACAATCAGCTGGTAACAGGCTACTCAAGGGGTTATAGCTGCTTCCTTTTCTAATAAATGCTATAACAATTTTTTTGGTCTTTGTTTTGCAAAACATAGAAGCTTGATTAAAATGATTTAACGAACATCAAAACAGCAACAACCTTAAACAAAAAGGCCATCCATGGAATGGGAGAAAATATCTGCAAATTATACATCTGATAAGGGGTTAATATCCAAAATATATAAAGAACTCATACAACTTAATAGCCAACACATACACACATACACAACTGGATTAAAAAGTATTAAAAGGTTCTGAAGAGACATTTTTCAAAAGAAGACAAACAGTCAACAGGTGAGAAGATGCTCAATATCACTAATCATTGGGAAATGCAAATCAAAATCATTAGGAAATATCACCTCACATATCTTAAAAAGGCCATGATGAAAAATATAAGCGATAACAAATGCTGGTGTGCATGTGGAGAAAAGGGAACCTCTGGTAGAACCGTAAACTGGTACAGTCACTATGGAAAACAGTATCCAAGTTGTTAAAAAAAATTAAAAGTAGAACTACCATACGATCCGTCAATTCCACATCTGAGGATATATTCAAAGGAAATGAAATCACTATGTCAAAGTGATGGCTACACTCTGATGCTTATTATAGCACTATTTACAGGAGCCAAGACAGAAGAGAAAAGTCTATCAGCAGATGAATGGATAGAGAAACTGTGATACACACACAAACACACATATCACAATGTAATAATATTCAGACATAGAAAAGGAAATCTTGCTATTTGCAATAACATGAATAAATATTGAGGTTATTATCCTAAGTGAAAGATGCCAGACAGAGAAATATGGATATTGTATGATATTACTTATATTTGGAATCTTAAAAGAAAAAAGATGATACAGTCATAGAAAAATAGATCATATTTGTGATTATGGGAAGAAGGGGAATGAGGGAGTTGGATGAAGGTAGTGAGAAGGCACAAACTTCCAATTATAAGACAGATAAGCACTGGGATGCAATGTACAATGTGACAACTGTTACATTGTGTTACATTGTGTTAACAACAGTTAACACAGGCTACCTCATGCAAAGAGTTGACTCATTGGAAAAGACTCTGATGCTGGGAGGGATTGGGGGCAGGAGGAGAAGGGACGACCGAGGATGAGATGGCTGGATGGCATCACTGACTCGACGGACGCGAGTCTGAGTGAACTCCAGGAGTTGGCGATGGACAGGAGGCCTGGCGTGCTGCGATTCATGGGGTCACAAAGAGTCGGACACGACTGAGCAACTGAACTGAACTGAACTGATGGTATGTTTGGAAGTTGCTGAAAGAGTATATCCTTAAATAAAAAATATAGCAATAATCAAATTGGAAAATATTTTTATGACTAAATATTGAAAAAGACTAATATGTTTAACATATAAAAAGCTCATGTAAATCAACAGAAAATTCCTATCCCCAATAGAGACTCGATAAATGTTAATTATATTGATGGTGACGATTATAGCAAAATCATTTAATGAATATCATGTGTGTGCTTGGTATTGTGCTAAGTATTATGCTTATACTATCTCATTTAATCCTCACAACAATGCTACAAGGTATTTATTATCTCTGTTTTACACATGAGGAAACAAACGTAAAGAGGAGGTTAAAGAAACTGGCTGGAGTCACACACAGATACCCAATGCAGATTAAAGCTACATCAAGCCAGCTGCCACCATCAAAAAGAACATGGGTGATGTACAGGAAAAATGAAGTTCTGATGCTAACTAGCATTTGGAAAAAAATGCTCAACCAAGTCATGTTTTAATAAAGTAAACATTAAAAGAAAAACTAAAAAAAAAAAAAAAAAGACTGAAAACTATAGGAAACTCAACATAGTCCAGCAGTAATGAGATAAGCAATATCATAGATGCTGGTGCTCAACAGACTCCTGTACTTGTGGAAAGTCTATAAATTGAGAACAAATGTACTGCCAACAATAAGGGAATATCTAAATGACTTATGGTACATTAGCTCAAAAGAATATTATACCATCCTTAAATAGTAATTATGAGAAAGCTTAATTATACAAGAGAATACTGTTGATACAGTGCTTTACTGAAAACATGAAGACATTCAACTGTATATACGATAGTCTACAGTACACAAGCCAATCTACAAATATAAATAAATAGAAAAAAAGAAGAAGAAACTTCTAAAGGATAGAATGTTGACAATAATTATCCCTGGGCAGTGAGTTTATGGCTAATTTTTGCCTTTTGCTTCTAAAAAACATAATCACCTGAAACTGAATTGTCTGCATAGTTTATAACTTGATAATTAAGAAGAATTACCTTAAATTTGGAATATTGGAAATTTCTGAAATAAATGTCAAAAGGTAACATGTTGTCCACATAGGACTTTAGGGATATTTTAAAAGACACTAACTTAGAGGAATTGATTTCTGTTTTATAAAACTTGATTTTAGGAGACAGATGCATTGTCTTGTGAGTCCTCTTCCTATTCCTTAAAGTTAATAAAGCCTGCCTCTATCAATACAACAGAAATACAATATATATTCATTATTAAAAATAATTCTGAATAGCAACACAATAACGAGACAACAAGGCTGTATATTCACACCCTGCTTATTTAACTTATATGCAGAGTACATCGTGCGAAATGGTGGACTAGATGAATCACAAGCTGGGATCAAGACTGCTAGGAGAAATATCAGAAGACTCAGTTATGCAGATAGATGATACCATTCTAATGGCAGAGAGCAAAGAGGAATTTAAAAAAGTCTTTTGATGAGGATGAAAGAGGAAAGTAAAAAAGCTGGCTTACAACTCAACATTCAAAAATCTAAGATTGTGGCATCTGCTCCCATCGGAAGGGAAAAAAGTGGAAGCAGCGACAGATTTTATTTTCTTGGGCTCCAAAATCATTGGGGATGGGGACTACAGCCATACAATTAAAAGACTTTGCTCCTTGGAAAGAAAGCTATGAAAAATCTAGACAGGATATTAAAAAGCAGAGACATCACTTTGTGGACAAAGGCCCATAAATCAAAGCTATGGTTTTTCCAGTAGTTATGTATGGAGGTGAAGACCAGACCATAAAGAAGGCTGAGTGACAAAGAACTGATACTTTTAAATTGTGGTGCTAGAGAAGACTCTTGAGAGTCCCTTGGACAGCAAGGAGATCAAACCAGTCAGTCCTGAAGGAAATTAACCCTGGTGATTCATTGGAAGGGCTGATGCTAAAGCTGAAGCTCCAATACTTTGGCCACTTGATGCAGAGCTGACTCACCGGAAAAGACCCTGATGCTGGGAAAGACTGAAGGCAGGAGGAGAAGGGGACGACAGAGGATGAGATCGTTGGATGGCTTCACTGACTCAATGGACATGGATTTGAGCAAATTCCAGGAGGTGGTGAAGCACAGGGAGCCTGACGTGCTGAAATCCATGGGGTCGCAAAGAGTTGGACAAGACTCAGGGACTAAACCACAACAATAAGATGTAACATATTTAAGATCCAAATAATAGAGTTCATAGTCTAAAATATGTAAAATTGTCACATATGTGAACATAGTTTCCTTATCATAAATAATATTGAATAGTACTCTTTCAGTGTCTAATATAGAAAATCAGTCTCCTTCTTTGGGGTCTTATTTTCAAAAACCAAACTTTGGGCAAAAAGCCCCTCATGGATAACTGGTAAGCCAAATGGGAAAAATCTTGCAAAATACATTCTAAAAAATAATTAAAACAGTAAGGACAGGGAAACTGACCAAAGCATGTGAAGGAAAGGCAAAACGGAAATGAGAAGAAATAGAAATTAAGGAGGAATTTGTGAGCTTGACCAAAAACACCCACTTGTGTGAGGGTGCTGGGCAGACTTCTGCCTGCCTGCTAGGTTCTCTAAAGATATTCTGTTTAGATACTGAGTCCTGGAGGCCTCAAATTTTTAAGCTTCTTACTTGGTATTTACCAAGTTCCTCAAAGTGTTATAAGTACATTCCTGGTAAGGCCTAAGCCTCTAATCTCACCTTCTCTGATGATGTCAGATCAGCACGAACAGAACTGGGGCACCTCGGAGCAGCACTATGAGGCTAGTGCATCAATTTTAAGTTCACACTGTACCTTCTTCACTGTTGTCCTTCTGCACAGTCCTGGCCAGCAGTAAAAGACAACTGCAAATCCATGATTAGAAAACCTAACGCAAACTTGGAAATATTAATAGGTGAAAGAGTGTTCTCTCAGTGCAGTGCTGGACTTGACTTACCACTGATTGGACTATTTAACAAGTCTTTGTTAAAGGTTATTGTCTTTGTTATAGATTATTGTCTGTAGAAATATAAATTATTTCTCTTCAATGAAATGGGTAACCCCAAAGATAGCTCTAGAAGATAACCTAATTTTGTATCTAACACAGAATTCTTATTCTGACATCTCTTGTGAGATTGGTATATATATGTCTAGCTCCCCAAATTGTCTCTAGACTGATTCAACAATTTACTAACTTTCTCATTAATAAGTTAAATAAAAATTTTGACATGTGTTACATCATATGTGTATGTCATATTTCAAGCCTTCTGAAAATTATTCTTTAACATCACAGAAGTCCATATTTGGAGACATCCTACAAAATAATTGACCTGCACTCGTAACAATATCAAGATCATGAATGACAAAGAAAGGCTGAGGAACTGCTACAGTTTAAAGGAGGCTGAGGCTGGAGGGACAGGAGAACTAAATACAAACAGTAATTGCCAATTGGATCCTGGACCAGAGGTTTCTTTTTCCTACCAATGTAAAGGAAATTAGTTGAATAATGGATAACACTTTTATAAGATCTACAGATGAAATAACTGCATTCAGTCACTTAATTTCCAAAGCTAATTTTATGGTACTGTGATTATGTAATAGGAAACACATACTGAAATATTTATGGGTAAAGCGATTCAAGTCTGCAAGTGGCTCACAATTCAGAAAGAAAGAATACACAAATATCATTGATAAATGACAGAATGACTAAGAAGAACATGTGATAAAGATAAAAGTTGGAAATCAGTGAAGGGTATGCTGGAAACCCTCATACCACTATTTTTATAACTTAAAAAAATAGTTTTCTGAAATTATTTCACAGTGAAAAATTTAAAAATAGTATCACACAAGAATCAAGTCAGAGTATGCATGAAATTGTATCCTTAGTAACATCACTAAAACACTCTTTGATTCGTTTAATGCTTTATAGTTCACAAAATTATTTCCCTTCTGTCATCCTGTGGATTTTTACAAGTTTTCGTGATGCAATTTTGCTCATATTGTTTCCCACCTGAAGCTTGGAGAGATTAAGCAGAGCCTTCTGATTGCTGTGACAATGACTTTGCTACTAACTGATACTCACTTCACTATAGGCATTGGATTGGAGATTTTCCAACTTGTCCTTTGGGACCCACCAAGAGAGGGTATGGGAGAAAAGAACAGAGGTGTGCTGGTGGGGCTGGGGGATGGAAGGAAGTGCGTGTGGCAAGTCACTTACTGAACATCCAGCTACCATTTCTATCTATCGTTTGCCAGCTTCCATTCTTCTCTCTGCAGCTCCTCTTAACAGAATAGTACAGTTCAGGAAAAAAAGAGGTAGTGCAAATATACAACGGAAAATCATTCAGCTACTAAAAAAGAATGAAATAATGTCATCTGCAGCAACATGGATGGACCTAGAGATTATCATACTAAGTGAAATAAATCAGACAAAGACAACATTGCTTATAGGTGGAACCTGAAAAAATGATACCAATAAACTTATTTACAAAACAGAAATAGACTCACAGACATAGAAAACAAACTGCGGGTTACCAAAGGGGAAAGAGAGTTATATATATGTATATATACATATATATATGCACACTGAATCACTTTGTCATACACCTGAAACTAACACAACACTGTGAATCAATAATATATATATATATATATATATATATTTTTTTTTTTTTTTAAGGAACTGCTTGGGCAGAAACAAGCATGATTTTATCAGTAATGTTAATTTTGCAAAGATTTTATAAGGATTACAATAAAGGTGATACCCTAAATATTAATACATACTCCTGTGGACTCAGACAAAACTGTAAATTGATAATAACACAGAGAAAAGTAAAGAGGAAGAAGAAAGACAGGAGTGAAAAGAAGGAAGATGGGAGGTAACAGAGCCAAGAGGCTGAAGCAGAGTTCACCAGTGCCGCATTGCTAGTTACATATACCTGAAGCTCTGATCTGCAGCTTCAACCACACTGGCTGTCAACCAGGCCATTTGGAGAGCATGGGAGAATACAGTTCTGTTCCTGTTAATAAAGATACTAAGATAGCTTAGCACTCTGCTTTGACACCAAAAATTCACTGCAGAGCTAGAAACCAGTTTGTTAGGAACGTTGAAAACTATAAAAATCTAAAGGGTTTGTAAATATTAATAGCTCTTGAATGGTTTTCTCCCAGATGGCCACACAGCTGACTACCGTTCCCTCCTAGAACCCTCTGCTGTTTATCCTCTAAATGTCCCCAATATACAACAGTTTTAATCTTTTGTTGCTGCTGTAAAACTTGATCTACTGTGCGACAGCATAATTAACTGTCAGGGCCTGGATGTATGGAGTGGGAAGCAGACAGAATATTCCTGGATGTATGTCACTAATAATTCAGCTTATGGCTCAGTGATAATGAATGGGGTTTCTGGTTATTAGCAGGACAGCTGGCCCTGGAGGCTTCTCCATTTGAAGTCCAGGTATGTGGCCACACCAGGTAGGGCTGGTGCTGGGAGGGGCAGGGAGCCTTACACTGCCCATCTCTTCTATACCATGAAACTATTAAAGGTCTACATCACTCTCACTGTACAATTTAGAGAGTACAAGCCAACTAGCAAAGAAGAGCAGATTGATCTGAAAGATCAGATGCTGTTTTGTGCTGGATCCTGTAAAAGTCATGAAAAGTTTTACTCAAACGTAATCCACAGAAGAGGTGCGGTCCTGAGGATACTGCTTTTTAGGAGTGATGGGAGGTGAGTCCAGAAGGCAATCCAGATAGTGCTGCAAAGAGTGAAAGGGATGAAGAGAGAGGACGAGGCAAAGAAGGGGAAGTGGCGAAAGAGGAGACAGGAAGAGTGAGAAAAGTGGGAAGAAAAGAAATGAGGACCAGAAAAGGTAAAACACAGGAAGAAGGGAAGGAATAGCAAAGGACTGGGATCACGTAAGAACAAGAGGACAGTTGGATACGAAGAAGAGGACGTGGTTATACGATATACAGCAGGGAAACCCAATGTCTGGGATCTGATGCCTGATAATCTGAAGTGGAGCTGATGTAATAATAATAAAGTACACAATATATTAATATGTTCAAATCCTCCCAAAACCATCCCCTCCCCTGTTAGCAGAAAAAAATGTCTTCCACAAACCCAGTCCCTGGTCCTAGAAAGGTTGCGGATCACTGGTTTAAAATCTTTGTGATCGGATAAAATTTCATCTCCAAAATGGAGAGATTCCCACCTGCCCTATCGTCCCTGGGCCACAGCTTCATCTGGCTTCCTAGATAATGCTCCTAAGGGGATGACCAACATTTACATCATTCATACTCCTTTTTCTCTGTTTTCATAGCTGACAAAAAATATTTCTGATCGGCAGAGGATTTTTTCCTTCAGCCAGGGAGCACGGCCTGTGCCCTGTGTGCCTGGGGTCTGTCGGTCTGTATAAGGAGACTTTGTCTTACAGCTGTGCTCTTCCCTTATGAGCCTATTACCTTACCTCTCAGTGACCAGGCTTATTTCATGTTTGCATGGGTGGGGGGGCTGGGGGTGCAGAGTACTGGTCGCACCTTTGGCGCCTGTTAGCGCCTGTTACTCTACCTGTTAGTGCCTTCAGTTTTCTGTCTCGGGACTGTCCCTGAACTTACAGACGTGTTCTCAGCCTGGGTGTGCAAGCTCGTCCCAGAAGTGGACAGATGTGAATGTCTCAGGAGGCCGTCCTCAATCACGGGGGGGCTGTGAGCTGGGGCATGACTATTTGGGCCTTGTGTTCTTGGCAGGGACAATTCCGAGGTGCATTCTGCATAGTTGCCCAGAGAATCTCCAGTGGAAGTCATCCCACTTTCCAAAAGGTTTCTTTCCTTCCAAGTCTCACTCCTCCCACTTCCTCATTTTGTGTTCCTGGTATTGTTTCCAAAATAAGCTCTCTGTACTCTGTATTAAGAGTATCTTCGTAAGGCCAGTACTCTGGATGCTCTGGCATCTGGGTCCTTGCTGACTAAGTAGAAACAACCCTCCCAGGGCTAGTCAGTGGAAAAGCCCTGTCTGGGAGTGTGCCTTCCATATGTAAACCAGCCAATACGGAGCCCATAACCTGGACCCTCTCCTCCAGCTGGCTCCTACCCTCCAAGAAGCAATGTGTTAGTCACTCAGTCATGTCCAACGCTTTGCAACCCCATGGACTGTAATCTGCAAGGTTCCTGTGTCCATGGGATTCCCCAGGTAAGAATACTGGATTGGGTTGCTATTTCCTTCTCCAGCCAGGAAGCAATACTCTTAATCATTCTAGGTCCAGTACTAGACACCTAGACCATAGTCTTCATACTCCAGAGCCCACTAAAATTATTCCAAATGGCCAATCGCAAGACAGGTTACCCTGCCTTGTCTTGCCTTTCCCACAGAAGCCACAGTGAATGCTCTTGCCCGTGTCTTCCCCTTGCTCCTGCCTTCTGACCAATCCTGGTGCTTCTCCATGTGGCCCTGCATGGCATGGTGCATTCTCCTTGTCTTACTAATGTGAGTAACAAACTATCTTTTCAATGGCAATGATCTCCTGATCTGCTGACCCTACATATCTAAGCAAAATAAGATTTACGTTTTAAAAACACTCCCAAATTCTTATTTCAGGTTCTGCTTGCAGGGGGAGTTCAAATAAAGACTGATAATTACTTATAAATATTTGCTAAATAAATGCATAGAAAAAAAAAAAAAAGATGGTACAGAGGCAAGTCTACAGAGGAAGAAAGGGAATAGCACCCAATTCAACAGCCTCTACCAAGGGGACTGAGGCATGCAGGGTGACCACTGCATTCATCTGCTGGCCCCTCAACTATCCAGCTTACGGTCTCACAGCATCTAGGTCCTTCTCAACCATTCCTTTTCTCCTTCAGATATCTGGGAGCGTCACCGACAATAGATGGCTTATGATAAAAGATGCCAGAAAGAACAAATGAGACAGAAATTAAGAAAACCTATTTTAAACATGAAACAAATACTGTCCTTGTTAGGAAACAAGTTTCTCTTTTTTATTTTGAAACTGAGAATGTATTATATTTATATTTTAAGTACATACAATGAGAGGATAAAAAATATGAAAGTCAACACAAGTTAAAGAGGAAGAAGGAAGTGGTACATATTTGAGCCTCTCAGTGAGAAAAGAGGCCATTTTTCATCTTAGGCCCCAGGGTATCTGTTAGTGCACCGGGAGAGGTAATTCATTAAATGAACCTAAGGTTAATGCACCTTCAAAAGAGAGCAATTTATCTCCCTTTCTTCAACAGGATCAGGCCGGGAGGTTCTAGAGTTGGAAAAATTTTTTCCTGGTGAGATAGCCCCATGATGATCTCTGGTCCCCTGAACTCCATCTTTTTCATTCATTAAACAGATGACTAATGTACCAGATGGGAGGGCACTGTGCTTTCTCTTCAAGGTGTGAGTGTTTAAGTTCTTTCTTGAACACTAGGAAATATTTACGTTCTGCTTTATATATTAATCCTCACATCCCAGTCTGACCAAAGGGCAGTCAAGGAGGTGTCAAAAGGAAGGAGACCCTAGTTTAAATGAGTTGGAAAATACTTAGGAATGGTATAATAATAGCTTATTTTAGAATAAAATCAATAATAGCAGTTAAAATGTTATTATAAAATCTGCTGAGTTCATCAAGTGAAACCAGGGCAAATAAACAAAACCTTAAGTGAGATTTTTCATACTAGGTTTTCCCAAATTCCAAGTTCTTCCCATCAAAATTAAAATATTCATTCAGCATTTCTCTTTCTTTGTGTATCTATACATATATATATGTATATATAAACATACACATAAAATTATACACACACATACATACATATACTCATGCCTTTCTAACTGACTCCAGTGTTTCCCCATATTGTCCTATGTGGTGTAGCAAATTTGTGACATGTACATAAGTACGTATGTATATGTAAATATGTGTGTACACAACACATGTTCCTGCCCTTGAGAACTATCTGAAAGAGGAGACAGATGTGCAGGAAATGATTGCAATAAGATATGGAAAGCTCTGTAGGAATAAATATATAGGAAGCTATGAAGGACTGGAGAGAGGGAGGGGGAGTCCACTCACCCAGACTTGATTCTCAAAAGGAGGCAAGTTAAGGATAAAGTCCAAAGCAAAGATGGCAGCCTTTCTCCCCTCTCACCCAAGCTCATCAGGAGCTTGGGTCCTACCCCTAGAGACCTAGACTCAACTGGTCCAGGCTGACGGCCAGTCAGCTGCCTTGCTCTCTGCTCCACCTGTGTTATCAGCTCCTGGAGCAACACCTGCCACACAGGGCGCTCAACATGAACGTGCTGACCAAACACATTCTTCCCTGTGTATTGAGGGGAAGGACTAGATGGTGGGCAGGGAGCTGCCTTTAGTTACATGCAACCCCTGGACATCATAGTAATGTGTATGTGACTAGAAAGTGATGTCTGGCCCCTGGCTGATTCCCCAGGTGAAGACATGTGTGCAGCTAAGGTGACGCCACTCCATGTCAGGGCAGCCTCTGTGGTTATAATAAAGGAGTGAAGGCAAAGAGGATCCCCATTTTCACAGAGCAGAAGAGTGACTGTTTCTTCCCAAAGCTAGATGTTACAGGCAAGATATCGCAAAAGAATACACACATGTGCCCCCCCACACACACATGAACACATACACTTTTATTCTGTCACTATGGGGAAGGTTATGCTGTGACCACAATCACACTCAGTGGCTCACATACCATGGCAAAATTATATTTTCCTCTCATGCCACACGAAAAGGGACTTGTTGATCACAGTCACTCAGAGACTCAGGGCTCCAAGCTGGGTAGGGCTTTTCATCATATTGTCATCATATCGAGAAGATATGCTTATATCAAGACGACCCCGCTGTTAGGAGATTGAGGGCAGGAGGAAAAGGGGGCAATAGAGGATAAGATGGTGGGATGTCATCACAGACTCAAGGGACACGACTTTAAGCAAATTCTGGAAGATAGCGAAGGACATGAAAGCTTGGTATGCTGCAGCCTATGTGGTCACAGAGAGTCGGACACGACTTAGTGACTGAAAAACAGTATCAATAAGGGGAACATGATGAGTCTCACAGTTCTTAACACTTCCACCAGAAGTAAAATATATCACCTTGGCTAAATCATATCATGTGACCATGTTGAACCTTAAAGGCAGTAAGAAACTGCAGTCTTAAGGTTAAAAGGCAGGAAGCTAGAAATGCTGGATACAAAGTACTGATGTCTATGATATTTACCAATAAACAACAGTGAAATTCAAGCCCATTAGGAGCGCTTGTAACTTTAGCTATGTTCTACTTTACTGTAAAAGGCTGAAGAGCTCCAAAAAGAGAAAAAAAAAAAAAAAGCTATAATCAGGGCTTACCATTTAAGGAAAAACATTTTACAAGTTGCCAAACAGGTTTGCTACATGCATCTCAAGGTCAAAAAACTGTTTTCCCTTAGGAACAGTGTCTTATAAATAAGGTCACTGTCATAGATGACAGCTTATTTAAAGAATCACACACCAACCACAGAGTTTTCATCACCTGAGCCTCACAGAGAAATAGATGTCTCCCAATGCACTAGAGGCATCATCTTATGACCCAGGCTTACAATGAGAAAAGCACATCTTCCAAAAGTATGAAGCAAAGAATACAGGCTTTCACAAAAAAAGTGAGGAGTCTGACTTATGGGGAGCTGCCAGTACAATAAACCAAGGGTCTTTCCAGATACTGAATTCTAAACCCCATCAAAATCAAGCTAGCCCTAAAAGGTTAACATGCTAACCACTCTAGGTGATTCTTTGGAGACATAGAGGTTTGAGCACATACCTATTATTTCAGCACAAAGGAGATACTTTCCACGTTGGTCCCTATTTATTTTTAAACTGACTTCTTTTCAACATGGGGGAGACTGGAATAAGCTTTGATACAGAGCTGCTTTGCTGATCACTCCTTCCCTTAATTTTATGTTTAGGGAAGCAAGGGGTCACCAATCTGCCTTCTCAAGCATAAGCCAATCTAGAGAGCTGAGGTCAAACCAGGCTGGGAGAGTTTAAGTAAAAAAGGGCAGATTTTATGCAAAAATGTGTGTAAACATCCAGTGAAAGCCTCCATCTTCCCTCCCTAGCTTGAGATGCTGAGTTTTATGAGAATTTCATCAAGTTCTAAAAGTATCCATTATATTAGTGTGGATGGGACTGGATGGGTTGGGAGTCCAAGATGATTAAAGGTATTAGAAGAACCAGGAGGAAAGCAAAGAAAAACATTTTTTTAAAAAATCTCCCTTGTGATACAATAATATTAAAAAAAATGAACCAAACATTGAACAATCAATTTCTGAGAAAACAGAACAAACTGCTTACTCGTGAATAATTATGAGACAAATGAACAAATAGCAGGCTCAGAGATTATGATAAACCCTTAAAGGAGAAATGTAATTAATGGTGATGATAAAAATGCTGAGTATTTGCAATAATAATTACAACACATCTGTCTCCAGAGGTCTCAGTTTTTAATGTTCCTTTTCAGAAACATCATCAGAGTTTAATCAAAGGCATTGGAGGAATATACGGCTAATTTCCTCTATAACTGGACTGAATGTTTGTGGAAAAGCTGCCTGTTATCTCTGTGAGATGTTCTAGGGGTCCATTGAAATGGTTCCAAATAACATTTTAGGGGTGAGAAAAGTTGTCTTGTTGTTCAAGAGCCCTAAGTGTTGAGTATGCAAGTATGCACACATTTTTTTTTGGGGGGGGGGCTCTTCTCCTGGTCATATTACAGTTGATCAATTATAGATCTATCAGCCAAGGATTTACAAGTGGTTTATACTGTGAGCCTGTTCTATTGTTTTTGTAGAATGTGGGCGTTAGTTTATGTTTGCCAACTGCCTAATATAGCAACTATTATGGAAAAGGTTAAAAAAAACTAAACAGTACAAGTAACTCTGCTTAATATTCTGCAGCAACCTAACAGGGAAAGGAATTTGAAAAAGAATGGAGATGCATGTATGGAATATAACTGAGTCATTTTGTTGTACACCTGAAACTAACACAACATTGTTAATGAACTGTATTCTAATATAAAATAAAAAGTTAAAAGAAAAAACAACTTGCACATTTAGGTAAAGAGTTTGACACACAAAGCAGGCCCTGAAAAAATGGGAATCAGTTTATCACCAGGGCACAGACTAAATAGACAAAGTGTCAGGGGGCTCCAGAGAAAAAGTGCTCTCACTTCATAGTCAGTACAAAGGGAGGTCTCTTGGCAAAGAGTCCATTGTTCTGGGTTTACGTTCGCTTTCCACCCATCTGCAAAATCACACAGATACCCCTGTTTTTTGCTGACATAAATGGTTCCAAATTTCATCCCTAGTCTGGCAAACAAAGAGTCATTTCTTATGAGTGGGTGATATAAGACACCACATTCCTAAACTTTTTCTCCCCCAAATTTCCAACAGAAGTTGAATGACCACTTTGAAACTTAATGATAAATGGTGGAAACTCATTTCCTTCTGGTATTGGTGTTAGAACAAGACTCATTTAGCAAACAACAGATTGTTGACTCTGAACTAAACATGAGAATGGCATCTGGTCCATAGTTTAGAAGCTGAAAACTCTTTTGCCTGTGCTGAACACATTCAGAAATAAAAGGGAAGGAGTGCCAGGGTAATTTTACCTTCATTATCAGGACATCTAAATTATTACATTTATAAATAAATTATATAGTAAATTTAATAATAGGTAGTAGCTATTTGAAACTAACTTCCTTTAAACAATTCCTAAGCTAATAATGACTATACTAGCCAAGAAGATGACATAATTGAGTTGAAATCTAATCTGACCCACTTCAGCAACACTTCAGCCCAGATAAATGATATAGTATGTTGCTTAAATGAAATCAACACTTGTTACGCAGTCAGGAAATTGTAATTTAAGACTCAGTGTTGTGAATTTTTTAGAGATGACCTATTTGGATATCACAGAATGAGTCACCATAGAAATTCAGGAGAAACAGAAAAGAACTCAAAAGAAAACTATTTTATCATGAATCAAAAGCTTGAACTCTTAAAAGCTGATGGATACTAACATTTCCTTCTCAAATCAGGAGTCTTTGTTTATACTCCTTTTATCAGAAACTCATTCACTCATCAGTTTGGCAAATGTTTATGGGCACCCCCTAGACAGTAGGTAATAGGAGGGATACAAAGATGAATAAGGTTTAATCTGTGCCCTCAAGGATCGTGCTGTACAGTAACAAGATAAGACATGCAAACAATCAACAAAGTGTCAAGCTCCACATGGTGAAAAAACACTGCTTCAATCCTGTCCCCACTGCATATAGGATTCCATTAAAACCCCCATCACATTAGTTGTAGCTGTTTGGATATCTGTCACCCTACTGAAGCTTCAGTTCACTGCAGTTCAGTTCAGTCGCTCAGTCATGTCCAACTCTCTGTGACCCCATGGACTGCAGCACGCCAGGCTTCCCTGTCCATCACCAACTCCTGGAGTTTACTCAAACTCATGTCCATCACCTCAGTGATGCCATCCAACCCTCTCATCCTCTATTGTCCCCTTTTCCTCCTGTCTTCAATCATTCTCAGCATCAGGGCCTTTTCAAATGAGTCAGTTCTTCCCATCAGGTGGTCAAAGTATTGGAGTTTCAGCTTCAGCATCAGTCTTTCCAATGAATATTCAGGACTGATCTCCTTTAGGATTGACTGGTTGGATCTCTCTGCTGTCCAAGGGACTCTCAAGAGTCTTCTCCAACACCAGTTCAAAAGCATCAATTCTTCAGCGCTCAGCTTACTTTATAGTCCAACTCTCACATCCATACATGACTACTGGAAAAACCAAAGCTTTGACTAGACGAACCTTTGTTGGCAAAGTAACATCTCTGCATTTTAATATGCTGTCTAGGTTGGTCATAACTTTTCTTCCAAGGAGCAAACATTTTTTAATTTCATGGATGCAGTCACTATCTGAAGTGATTTTGGAGCCCCCCCCCCAAAAAAAAAAGTTTGTCACTGTTTCCATTGTTTCCCCATCTATTTGCCATGAAGTGATGGGACCAGATGCCATGATCTTCGTTTTCTGAATGTTGAGCTTTAAGCCAACCTTTTCACTCTCCTCTTTCACCCTCATCAAGAGGCTCTTTAGTTTTTCTTTGCTTTCTGCCATAAGTGTGGTGTCATCTGGATATCTGAGGTTATTGATATTTCTCCTGGGAATCTTGATTCCAGCTTGTGCTTCATCCAGCCCAGCATTTCTCATGATGTACTCCACATATAAATTAAATAAGTAGGGTGACAATATACAGCCTTGACATACTCCTTTCCCGATTTGGAGCCAGTCTGTTGTTCCATGTCCAGTTCTAACTGTTGCTTCTTGAACTGTATACAGATTTCTCGGGAGGCAGCATCAGCTCCTGAAAGTTACAGAGGGCATCATCTTTGTGAATCCAGTGTATACCATGTGACTGGCAGGTACCTTTTAAACATATATTAATTGGGTGGAGGGGAAGCTTATTTTTTAATTACTATTATCAGGAATTATTCATGGATCAGTTTGATTTTTAAGCTGGTCTTTGACAACTGGTATGATATTTTCCTCCTGGGGAATCAGGGAGACTGACTGTATCTTCAGCAGCTGTCTACATCTGGGTGGGATTAGGTTGCTGAGTGCTGGCCAATGTGGATAAAACCTGTGAAGGTCATTTTCAGGCCTAGCCATGAAATATCCTGCTTGTCTTTCATAGTCTTCTATCTTCTGTCCACATGTTTGGAACTGGAGGATTTGTGATGGTGAAATCATGTGTTAGAAGAAACTTAAATCCTGTAGTTTACAGCTTGCAGGAAAATCACAGAAATAGGAACCAGCACGTTGGTCTTTTTGTGAATAAGAAATGCTGGGTTGGCCAAAAACTTCATTCAGAATTTCTGTAAGATAGTTGGGAAAACCCAACAAACTGTTTGGCCAACCCAATATCTGTTCTGCTGTCACTGAGTTCCTCAGGTTTTTATTACAGCAGCGAGCCTATTCTGGCTGGTACAACTCAGGACAGTATTGACAGGTGGAAATAGGGGACGGACGGTCAAGGAGGTCGTTTCAGAGGGAATGACATGAGCTAGATCCACATATCCATAACGTGAACCAAACCCAATANGAAGAAACTTAAATCCTGTAGTTTACAGCTTGCAGGAAAATCACAGAAATAGGAACCAGCACGTTGGTCTTTTTGTGAATAAGAAATGCTGGGTTGGCCAAAAACTTCATTCAGAATTTCTGTAAGATAGTTGGGAAAACCCAACAAACTGTTTGGCCAACCCAATATCTGTTCTGCTGTCACTGAGTTCCTCAGGTTTTTATTACAGCAGCGAGCCTATTCTGGCTGGTACAACTCAGGACAGTATTGACAGGTGGAAATAGGGGACAGACGGTCAAGGAGGTCGTTTCAGAGGGAATGACGTGAGCTAGATCCACATGTATTGACAGGTGGAAATAGGGGACGGATGGTCAAGGAGGTCGTTTCAGAGGGAATGACATGAGCTAGATCCACATATCCATAACGTGAACCAAACCCAATATTTCCTCTGAAAATGGGATTGTTCCCTTAGCTTATTTTCTGAGTTAGACTATAATAAAGCCAAGGTAGCAAGCTTGTGGGCCAGATCTGTTTCTGAAAATGTTTTCTTTGACCCTGACCATGTTGGTCCTCAGTTCAGTTCAGTTACTCAGTCGCGTCCAAATTCGTGAACCCTTCAACTGCAGCACACCAGGCTTCCCTGTCCGTCACCAACTCCTGGAGCCTACTTAAACTCATGTTCATCGAGTCAGTGATGCCATCCAACCATCTCATCCTCTGGCTTCCCCTTCTCCTCCTGCCCTCAATCTTTCCCAGCACCAGGGTCTCTTCCAAGGAGTCAGTTGTTCACATCAGGTGGCCAAGTTATTGGAGTTTCAGCTTCAACATCAGTCCTTCCAATGAATATTCAGGACTGATATCCTTTAGGATGGACTGGTTGGATCTCTTTGGAGCCCAAGGGACTCTCAAGAGTCTTCGCCAACACCACAGTTCAAAAGCATCAATTCTTCACAATCCAACTCTCATATACATGCATGACTATTGGAAAAACAAAAGCTTTGACTAGACAAATCTTTGGAGAAGGCAGTGGCACCCCACTCCAATACTCTTGCTTGGAAAATCCCATGGATGGTGGAGCCTGGAAGGCTGCAGTCCATGCTAAGGGTCGGACACAACCGAGTGACTTCCCTTTCACTTTTCACGTTCATGCATTGGAGAAGGAAATGGCAACCCACTCCAGTGTTCTTGCCTGGAGAATCCCAGGGACAGGGGATCCTGGTGGGCTGCCGTCTATGGGGGTTACACAGAGTCAGACATGACTTAAGTGACTTAGCAGTAGCAGCAGACAAATCTTTGTTGGCAAAGTAATGTCTCTGCTTCAGAAAAAGCTGTCTAGGTTGGTCATAGCTTTTCTTCCAAGGAGCAAGTGTCTTTAAATTTCATGACTGCAGTCACCATCTGTATAGTGATTTTGGAGCCCAGGAAAATAAAGTCTGTCCCCGTTTCCATTGTTTCCCCATCTATTTGCCACAAAGTGATGGGACCAGATGCCATGATGTTAGTTTTCTGAATGTTGAGCTTTAAGCCAACTTTTTCACTCTCCTCTTTTACTTTTATCAATAAACTCTTTAATTCTTCTTCACTTTCTGCCGTAAGGGTGGTGTCATCTGCATATCTGGGGTTATTGATATTTCTCCCGGCAATCTTGATTCCAGCTTGTGTTTCTTCCAGCCCAGCAATTCACATGATGTACTCTGCATATAAGTTAAATAAGCAGGGTGACAATATACAGCCTTGGTGTACTTCTTTCCCGATTTGAAACTAGTCTGTTGTTCCATGTCCAGTTTCTAACTGTTGCTTCTTGACCTGCATACAGATTTCTCAGGAGGTGGGTCAGGTGGTCTGGTATTCTCATCTCGTTAAAAAATTTCCATAGTTTGTGGTTATCCACACAGTCAAAGGCTTTGGTATAGTAAATAAAGCAGAAGTATATGTTTTTCTGGAACTCTCATGCTTTTTCGATGATCCAAAGGATGTTGCTTTTCACAGGGTTATAAAAAGCTGAATTTGTTGTTGCCAGTATATTTTTTTAAGGGGAAGAAGATTTTCTTTTGAAAAATCAATTGTCCAGAGTGATTCAGGCTGAATAGCATGCAATCCCTTTAAGTAGGGCCTGGGTTATCTGGTTTTCTACAAGGACCACTGCTTCCTATTTCCCCACACTCAACCTGTTGTGTGACCTGCCTAGTTTCAGCAGATGTCCGAGTTCACCACCCCGCCCTTAAGGCATTCAGGACTCAGGTTGTGGGCCCCTGTGGTGACAGTGTGTTTGATTAGTCATTCTCATCCTGTTCCAGAGGTCAGTTTCCTGGAAAGACATATATTTCCTTCATATTCTATGCTGAGAAAAACCTTACAAGGTGCCACTGGGGATACCATCAGCCAGTTACTTTGTGTAATGATCACTATTTTGTACCTAAGAAAAGTGTGACCAATTCACTGTAATGGAGACCAGACAATTAGACTCTCTACCCGCCCCATTTCTACATAACAGGTAAGTTCTCAAAAACAATTCATTTTATTTCAGTATCAGTTCAGTTCAGTTCAGTCGCTCAGTCATGTCCAATTCTGCGACCCCATGAATTGCAGCACACCAGGCCTCCCTGTCCATCACCAACTCCTGGAGTTCACTCAGATTGTGGTCCATCGAGTCAGTGATGCCATCCAGCCATCTCATCCTCTGTCGTCCCGTTCTCCTCCTGCCCCCAATCCCTCCCAGCATCAGAGTCTTTTCCAATGAGTCAACTCTTCGCATGAGGTGGCCAGAGTACTGGAGTTTCAGCCTTAGCATCATTCCTTCCAAAGAAATCCCAGGGCTGATCTCCTTCAGAATGGACTGGTTGGATCTCCTTGCAGTCCAAGGGACTCTCAGAGTCTTCTCCAAAACCACAGTTCAAAAGCATCAATTCTTTGGCACTCAGCCTTCTTCACAGTCTAACTCCCACATCCATACATGACCACTGGAAAAACCATAGCCTTGACTAAATGAACCTTAGTTGCCAAAGTAATGTCTCTGCTTTTGAATATGCTATCTAGGTTGGTCATAACTTTTCTTCCAAGGAGTAAGCATCTTTTAATTTCATGGCTGCAGTCACCATCTTCAGTGATTTTGGAGCCCCCCCAAATAAAGTCTGACACTGTTTCCAGTGTTTCCCCATCTATTTCCCATGAAGTGATGGGATGGGATGCCATGATATTCATTTTCCGAATGTTTTCTGAATGTTTCATTTTCTGAATGAGCTTTAAGCCAACTTTTTCACTCTCTTCTTTCACTTTCATCAACAGGCTTTTTATTTCCTCTTCACTTTCTGCCATAAGGGTGGTGTCATCTGCATATCTGAGGTTATTGCTATTTATCCTCCCAATCTTGATTCCAGCTTGTGTTTCGTCCAGTCCAGCGTTTCTCATGATGTACTCTGCATATAAATTAAATAAGCAGGGTGACAATATATAGCCTTGACATACTCCTTTTCCTATTTGGAACCAGTCTGTTGTTCCATGTCCAGTTCTAACTGTTGCTTCCTGACCTGCATACAGATTTCTCAAGAGGCAGGTCAGGTGGTCTGCCCATCTCTCTCAGAATTTTCCACAGTTTATTGTGATCCACAGAGTCAAAGACTTTGGCATAGTCAATAAAGCAGAAATAGATGTTTTTCTGGAACTCTCTTGCTTTTTCCATGATCCAGCAGATGTTGGCAATTTGATCTCTGGTTCCTCTGCCTTTTCTAAAACCAGCTTGAACATCAGGAAGTTCATGGTTTACATATTGCTGAAGCCTGGCTTGGAGAATTTTGAGTGTTACTTTACTAGCATGTGAGATGAGTGCAACTGTGTGGTAGTTTGAGCATTCTTTGGCATTGCCTTTCTTTGGGAGTGCAATGAAAACTGACCTTTTCCAGTCCTATGGCCACTGCTGAGTTTTCCAAATTTGCTGGCATATTAAGTGTAGCACTTTCACAGCATCATCTTTCAGGATTTGAAATAGCTCAACTGGAATTCCATCACCTCCACTAGCTTTGTTCGTAGTGATGCTTTGTAAGGCCCACTTGACTTCACATTTCAGGATGTCCAGCTCTAGATGAGTGATCACACCATTGTGACTATCCGTGTCGTGAAGATCTTTTTTGTACAGATTTTCTGTGTATTCTTGCCACCTCTTCTTAATATCTTCTGCTTCTGTTAGGTCCACACCATTTCTGTACTTTATCAAGCCCATCTTTGCATAAAAATGTTCCCTTGGTATCTCTAATTTTCTTGAAGAGATCTCTAGTCTTTCCCATTCTGTTGTTTTCCTCTATTTCTTTGCATTGATCGCTGAAGAAGGCTTTCTTATCTCTTCTTGCTATTCTTTGGAACTCTGCATTCAGATGCTTGTATCTTTCCTTTACTCCTTTGCTTTTCGCTTTTCTTCTTTCACAGTTCTTTGTAAGGCCTCCCCAGACAGCCATTTTGCTTTTTTTGCATTTCTTTTCCATGGGGATGGTCTTGATCCCTGTCTCCTATGCATTGTCACGAATCTCAGTCCATAGTTCATCAGGCACTCTATCAGATCTAGGCCCTTAAATCTATTTCTCGGGGAGATGAGGGAACAGTCTTTCAGAAAAGAAAAAAAAATCTGGAGGCAATGTGGTAAATTAGATCCCATTTCCAGTGGCAGAGGAATAGCAATGTAGAGTGACTGTGATTCCCAATGAAAACAAGTTGCAAATTAGCTAGGTCATTTTTTGTTTGTTTTTTTTTTCTTTCACTTATCACAAGTTGTATAAGAGAATTCTGAGACGTGGGATCTGACTACCCTTCTATGTTGTCTAATCAAGGCAAACAGTGACAGAAAACTTCTTTATATATAATAAATTAGAGTGAGAGTAAGAGGAGTAGGGTAGTTTGTGCACAAGTGGTTATGATTTTATAATAAAGAATTCCAAGGAAACCTTCTAGTTGACAAAAAGGGGCATTGACCATATGGCCCATGATAATCTTTACCTTTGTTCCTGTTCCTGTGTGTACTTGTCTGAATGTGTTAATAAAAGTCACACTAGTGAAAATATAGCTATGTTTAGGATATAACCTTACAGTTTATTTCTCCTGAATATAGCATTAATTTATATCTCCCCATGTCAGTTTCTGAATAACTAAATGAGTGGATAAATAAATGCTGTCTGAAAGAATGAATTTTGTAAAAGTGTCAACCATACTACACAACCCCAGCTGTCTCTAGCTTTTCCCCAAAGGAAACTGGGAAAAATCTTCTAAAACACTGATAGCAAGAGATGCCTAGGGAAACACATCTGCATGCCTCTGAGTTATAAATACTACTATTTTGCTCTGAGTGCCAGGAAAGATAAATGTCTGTGCTCATTGATACAAATTATTCTTCCCTCATTATGCTCTAATGAACCAAGATTAGGGAAACCTGGATTCAGGGTCTTCTGCTGCAAGAAAATCAATTAGATTCTTACGACCTGGCTGAGCTGGTTTCCAAGTATCCTATATTTTTACACATTTTCCCACAAGTTCTACACACAACTAATCAGACTGTAAATGTAAGGCACATTTCCACAGTCATTTACACTGAAAATTATTCAGCACTGCACTTACTGGTTGCTTCATCACTCCAACAGCCCATTTTATTTTTTTTATTCCCCACCCCCAACCCTCATATCCTGGCTACATAAAACTTTAGTTTTGGTACTACTGGAAAACAGTTTAAGAAAACAGGATAGGTAAAGCAAAACAGAGCAGCACTGTAAAAATTAGACACAAAATTTTGTTAAACTGCTTCATTTTAGGGCTTGTTCTTTTGTTAATGTGCAAATCTGGTTTAAGGTTTTCATTCTATTCTATCGTATAGCAGATGTGAAGAGTCCCTACTCAAGGGGCACAATATGGTCACCTACTTTGAAATAATTTATTCTTATAGGAATAACTTGACTCTCCAGAAAAGGAAATTTATCTTAAGCAGAGTACTCACTGGACTTAGGAAATCACTACCTCAAGGGAGGCAAATGATCTTCTTCAGGGGATAATTAACTGCAAAGGCAGAGGCCAATCATTTCCAAGAGGAAGCATATTTTTTTATACTGGTCTGCTAATCAATTGATTCATTTCTCTGTTAGATATGAAATAGGAATCACAAAACAACACTGATCTGCTACTCGTGCTCTTCGCTTAACAAGACTGAATGTTTTAAATTGTTTTTATTAAGGTATAATTTAGAGAAAATAAAATTCACTCCTTTTCAATTCTATCAGTCCTGAAAAATACATATAGTTGTATAACCACACCACAGTTTGGATATACAAGAGTTCCATTACACCAAAAATTTATCCTGTTCCTTTTTGTAGTCAACCCATTCTCCTCACCTCAGTCTTGATAAAGATCTATTTGTTTTCTAACTCCTAAATTTGGATAGCTGTAGGTTTTCACTTTTATTTTCATTTTAATTCTGTCCAATGTATTTTTAAGTGGAAGTATAGTTGATTTTGGTTCTATGTATCTTTTCTTTTCCTTTGGCCTTCTTTCACCCATGAATTAGATATGTGTTTTTCACCAATTTCACAGAGATTCTCCTATTATCTTTCTATTATTTTCTTTATTTTTTAATTTTAGATTGGAGTACAGCCAATTGATAATCTTGTGCTAATTTCAGGTGCACAGCAAAGGGACTCAGCCTTACATATATATGTATCCATTCTCGTCAACACTCCCCTCCCATCCAGGCTGAAGAGGAAGCATATTTCCTTAGCTCCCATTTTTGTGCTATAGAGATCATTCTGTGTATTATAAAGGCCAAGCCAACTAATGGATATGGTGAGACAGATGAAAATATGAGGTCATGAGAAGTGGAACGCTTTACAGAGTCTTGAATGTGAAAATTTACAACATCAAGAAGCATTTCTAGAAAGTACTAAAATAAGAACACCATCTATAGTAATCTAAGCATACTGTTGAAAAACAACAAAAAAGTCTAACTGGCCAGTCTTTAAATCTATAAAGAAGTGGTCAAACATAGTCTTGTGAGAGGGAAGAAACATTCTTCACAGTATGCACTATTTCATGTTTAAGCCACAGGATGAAACCGCTGCCCCAGTACACTGATGTTGGCCTTTGGCAGAAGAACAGCGCTTTGGACAAGCATCTTGAGTAACAAACATGGTTTTCCCCCTGGGCTCGACACTTAGGATTTTATTCTATCAATCAATGAGCATTGTTAATAAGAAAGTATGGACAGTATCATTGATGCAATTAACATAAACTTGGGCAAGCTCCTGGAGATAGTGAAGGCCAGGGAGGCCTGGCATGGTGCAGTCCATTGGGTTGCAAAGAGTCAGACATGACTGGGAGACTGAACAACAATAACAAGTCATTGCAATATTATATGTAATTGCAAACATTAAAAATAGATCATATACACAAGAAAATATTTAACTTAGTCTATAAAATTAATGTAACTACTGCACATAAATTATAGTCAATTAGTAACATGGAAAACACTTATGCTTAATAAAAAATTAAAAAATCAGATTATAAGATTGCATTTACAACATTAATTTTACAGTGCTCTCCATTTTGGGGTGTTGGTTTAATAACAACTATATGTAACCATATAGTAGAGTATACATCATTCAATTAGATCTTAAGAATTTTTAAAATAAAATACAAAGGTAGTCCTAAGATGGTGGAGGAATAGGATGGGGAGACCACTTTCTCTCTGACAAATTCATCAAAAGAACATTTAAACGCTGAGTAAACTCCACAAATCAACCTCTGAATGCTGGCAGAGGACACCAGGCACCCAGAAAAGCAGCCCATTGTCTTCAAAAGGAAGTAGGAAAAAATATAAAAGACAAAAAAAGACACAAAAGAGGTAGGGACGGAGCTCCATCCGGGGAAGAGAGTCTTAAAAAGAGAGAAGTTTCCAAACACCAGGAAACACTCTCACTGCCAAGTCTGTGGCGAGCCTTGGAAGCACAGAGGGCAACATAACAGGGAGGAAAAATAAATAAATAATTAAAACCCACAGATTACAAGCCCAACGGTAACTACCCCGGCAGAGAAGCAGTGCAGATGCCTGCACCTGCCACTAGCAAGCAGGGGCTGGGCAGGGAGGCCCAGGCTGCATTGCTTAGAGTAAGGATCTGGCCTGAATGCCCCAAGGGCAATCTGAGCAAACTAACTTGGGCTAGCAAACCAGACTGTGGGATAACTACCACACGAAAAGCCAGCCCTAACCTAAGACACTGCCAAGCCCACGCACAGAACAAAGGACTGAACAGAGATAGCTGGCTGCAGACCATCCCCCTCCGGTGACAGGCAGCCAGAGCCGGAAGGGGGTAATCACAGCCCCAGAGAGACACTATCTACAAAACTGTAAGCAGGCTTCTTTGCTAATTAAGACTTCTTGGGGTTCTCAACAGTCAACATCAGCCTGAGAAGGTGCACTGGTTGTACACCCAGAAAACCGAGTGGCAGAAACAGGGGAGGCGATAAGTCACAGCGACCATGGTTGGCAAACACATCACCTGAGCTGCTCGGACCTGGGAAGGGCACAAAACACAGGCCAAACCGAGTTTGCACCTCTGAGGACTACCCGAGTGCTTGAACCTGAGCGGCTTAGACCTGGGAGGTGCATGCAGCCCAGGGCCGGCCTCGGACAGTTCCTGATGGAACAACCTAGATCCTGACCAGTGTGGGCAGGGAGGGTACACATGCTGTGAGCTGGGGCAGGCCCAGTGTGGCTGAGGCACTTTGAGCACACGCCAGTGTTATTTGTTTGCAGCATCCCTCCCTCCCCACAGTGCAACTGAACACATGAGCCTAAAAAAAGTGTCCACCACTGCCTCCCTTGTGTCAGGGCAGAAATCAGACACTGAAGAGACCAGCAAACAGAAGAAGCTAAAACAGAGGGAACCGCCTTGGAAGTGACAGGTGCAATAGATTAAAACCCTGTTGTTAGTACCAACTACATAGGAAGGGGCCTATAGATCTTGAGAAATATAAGCCAGACCAAGGAACTATCCAAAAGTGAACTGACACCATAATACCCACAACAACACCAGAGAAAGTCCTAGATATATTTTTACTATTTTTATGNTCCACCAGAACACTGACACAAGCTTCCCTAACCAAGAAAACTTGACAAGCCACCTGTACAACCCCACCCACAGTGAGGAAACTCCACAATAAAGGGAACTCCACAAACTGCCAGAATACAGAAAGGACACCCCAAACTCAGCAATATAAACAAGACGAAGAGACAGAGGAATACCCAGCAGGTAAAGGAACAGGATAAATGCCCACCAAACCAAACCAAAGAGGAAGAGATAGGGAATCTTCCTGATAGAGAATTCCAAATAATGATAGTGAAAATGATCCAAAATCTTGAAATCAAATGGAATCACAGATAAATAGCCTGGAGACAAGGATTGAGAAGATGCAAGAAAGGTTAACAAGGACCTAGAAGAAATAAAAAAGAGTCAATATATAATGAATAATGCAATAAATGAGATCAGAAACACTCTGGAGGCAACAAATAGTAGAATAACAGAGGCAGAAGATAGGATTAGTAAATTAGAAGATAGAATGGTAGAAATAAATGACTCAGAGAGGAAAAAAGAAAAACGAAATAAGAGAAATGAAGACAATCTCAGAGACCTCCAGGACAGTGTTAAACGCCCCAACATTCGAATCATAGGAGTCCCAGAAGAAGACAAAAAGAAAGACCATGAGAAAATACTTGAGGAGATAATAGTTGAAAACTTCCCTAAAATGTGGAAGGAAATAATCACCCAAGTCCAAGAAACCCAGAGGGTTCCAAATAGGATAAACCCAAGGCGAAACACCCCAAGACACATATTAATCAAATTAACAAAGATCAAACACAAAGAACAAATATTAAAAGCAGCAAGGGAAAAACAACAAATAACACACAAGGGGATTCCCATAAGGATAACAGCTGATCTTTCAATAGAAACTCTTCAAGCCAGGAGGGAATGGCAAGACATACTTAAAGTGATAAAAGAAAATAACCTACAGTCCAGATTACTGTACCCAGCAAGGATCTCATTCAAATATGAAGGAGAAATCAAAAGCTTTCCAGACAAGCTAAAGCTGAGAAAATTCAGCACCACCAAACCTGCTCTCCAACAAATGCTAAAGGATATTCTCTAGGCAGGAAACACAAAAAGGGTGTATAAACTCGAAGCAAAAACAATAAAGTAAATGGCAATGGGATCATACTTACCAATAATTACCTTAAACGTAAATGGTTTGAATGCCCCAACCAAAAGACAAAGACTGGCTGAATGGATACAAAAACAAAACTCCTATATATGTTGTCTACAAGAGACCCACCTCAAAACAGGGGACACATACAGACTGAAAGTGAAGGGCTGGAAAAAGATTTTCCATGCAAATAGAGACCAAAAGAAAGCAGGAGTAGCAATACTCATATCAGATAAAATAGACTTTAAAACAAAGGCTGTGAAAAGAGACAAAGAAGGCCACTACATAATGATCAAAGGATCAATCCAACAAGAAGACATAACAATTATAAATATATATGCACCCAACATAGGAGCACCGCAATATGTAAGACAAATGCTAACAAGTATGAAAGGGGAAATTAATAATAAAACAATAATAGTGGGAGGCTTTAATACCCTATTCACACCTATGGATAAATCAACAAAATAGAAAATTAACAAGGAAACACAAACTTTAAATGATACAATAGAGCAGTTAGTTCTAATTGATATCTATAGGACATTTCACCCCAAAACAATGAATTTCGCCTTTTTCTCAAGCACACACAGAAACTTCTCCAGGACCTGGGCCAGAAATCTAGCCTTGGTAAACTGAAAAAAATTGAAATCATTCCAAGCATCTTTTCTGACCACAATGCAGTAAGATTAGATCTCAATTACAGGAGAAAGACTATTAAAAATTCCAACATATGGAGGCTAAATGACATGCTTCTGAATAACCAACAAATCACAGAATAAATCAAAAAAGAAATCAAAATATGCATAGAAATGAATGAAAATGAAAACACAACAACCCAAAACCTGTGGGACACTGTAAAAGCAGTGCTAAGGGGAAGGTTCATAGCAATACAGGCATACCTCAAGAAACAAGAAAAAAGTCAAATAAATAACCTAACTCTACACCTAAAGCAACTAGAAAAGGAAGAAATGAAGAACCCTAGGGTTAGTAGAAGGAAAGAAATCTTAAAAATTAGGGCAGAAATAAATGCAAAAGAAACAAAAGAGATCATAGCAAAAATCAACAAAGCCAAAAGCTGGTTCTTTGGAAGGATAAATAAAATTGACAAACCATTAGCCAGACTCATCAAGAAACAAAGGGAGAAAAATCAAGTCAATAAAATTAGAAATGAAAATGCAGAGATCAAAACAGACAACACAGAAATACAAAGGATCATAAGAGACTGCTATCAGCAATTATATGCCAATAAAATGGACAACGTGGAAGAAATGGACAAATTCTTAGAAAACTACAACTTTTCAAAACTGAAACAGGAAGAAATAGAAAATCTTAACAGGCCCATCACAAGCACGGAATCTGAAACTGTAATCAGAAATCTTCCAGCAAACAAAAGCCCAGGTCCAGATGGCTTCACAGTTGAATTCTACCAAAAATTTAGAGAAGAGCTAACACCTATCCTACTCAAACTCTTCCAGAAAATTGCAGAAGAAGGTAAACTTCCAAACTCGTTCTATGAGGCCACCATCACCCTAATACCAAAACCTGACAAAGATGCTACAAAAAAAGAAAACTACAGGCCAATATCACTGATGAACATAGATGCAAAAATCCTCAACAAAATTCTAGCAATCAGAATCCAACAGCACATTAAAAAGATCATACACCATGATCAAGTGGGCTTTATCCCAGGGATGCAAGGATTCTTCAATATCCGCAAATCAATCAATGTGATTCACCACATTAACAAATTGAAAAATAAAAGCCATATGATTATCTCAATAGATGCAGAGAAAGCCTTTGACAAAATTCAACATCCATTTATGATAAAAACTCTCCAGAAAGCAGGAATAGAAGGAACATACCTCAACATAATAAAAGCTATATATGACAAACCCACATTATCCTCAATGGTGAAAAATTGAAAGCATTTCCCCTAAAGTCAGGAACAAGACAAGGGTGCCACTTTCACCATTACTATTCAACATAGTTCTGGAAGTTTTGGCCACAGCAATCAGAGCAGAAAAAGAAATAAAAGGAATCCAAATTGGAAAAGAAAAAGTAAAACTCTCACTGTTTGCAGATGA
>SJYQ01000192.1:1025624-1042571 GCA_006410935.1 Redunca redunca | reverse complement strand
AAAAAATGGGCCAAAGACTTAAATAGACATTTGTCCAAAGAAGACATACAGATGGCTAATAAACACATGAAAAGATGCTTAACATCACTCATTACCAGATAAATGCAAATCAAAACCACAATGAGGTACCATTTCACACCAGTCAGAATGGCTACAATCCAAAAGTCTACAAGCAATAAATTCTGGAGAGGGTGTGGAGAAAAGGGAACCCTCTTACACTGTTGGTGGGAATGCAAACTAGTACAGCCACTATGGAGAACAGTGTGGAGATCCCTTAAAAAACTGGAAATAGAACTGCCTTATGACCCAGCAATCCCACTGCTGGGCATACACACCGAGGAAACCAGAATTAAAAGAGACACATGTATCCCAATGTTCATCGCAGCACTGTTTACAATAGCCAGGACCTGGAAGCAACCTAGATGTCCGTCAGCAGATGACTGGATAAGAAAGCAGTGGTACATATACACAATGGAGTATTACTCAGCCATTAAAAAGAATACATTTGAATCAGTTCTAATTAGGTGGATGAAACTGGAGCCTATTATACAGAGTGAAGTAAGCCAGAAAGAAAAACACCAATACAGTATACTAATGCATATATATGGGATTTAGAAAGATGGTAACGATAACCCTGTATGTGAGACAGCAAAAGAGACACAGATGTATAGAACAGGCTTTTGGACTCTGTGGGAGAGGGAGAGGGTGGGATGATTTGGGAAATGGCATTGAAACATGTGTAATATCATATATGAAATGAATTGCCAGTCCGGGTTCGATGCATGATACTGGATGCTTGGGGCTCGTGCACGGAGACAACCCAGAGGGATGGGGAGGAGAGAGGGGGGTTCAGGATGGGGAACACGTGTACACCTGTGGTGAACCAATACAATATTGTAAAGTAATTAACCTCCAATTAAAATAAATAAATTTATATTAAAATAAAATACTAGTATAACTTACTTACTTATTAATATATAATGCTTAAACTTAAGATTCCTTCAGTATCTCACAGAAGTTTTAAAATCAAACCCTTTTTCCAGATTTATTGAGATATAAGTGACACATAATATTATGTAAGTTTAAGGTATAACACACAATGATTTGACATGTTACCTATGGCAAAATGATCACCATATTGTTTAGTGAACATCTATCACACTACATAGTTACTTTTTTTTCTTACAGTGAGAACTTTTAAGGTCTATGTTGAGCAACTTTCAAATAAATAATACAATAATATTACTCTAGTTACCATGCTGTATAGTACTTCCCCAGAACTTATCTTTTAACTGAATATTTGCACCTTTTGACTAATGACTGAAGATGGTCAAAATAATCATACTTTTGATATTGCTCATGACTGATTAACACATTTTAGAAAACTGACTTTCAGGGTTCCCTAAAGGACACACTTACATACACATACAGATTCTTATAAACACTTGAATGTACTCTTGTAGAAAAATATTTGAGGATTAAGAGGTACAAACTGCCAGTTATAAATAAATATGTCACAGATGTGCACTATACAATACAGGGAATATAGTCATAATGTATAATAACTTTGTATGGAACATAATCTCCAAACATGTTGAATCACTATGTTATATAACTGAAACTATTATAATTTTGTAAGTCAACTATAAATCAATTTAAAAAAAGATTTTGTGAACAAATGCTCAGAAACAAATACAAATCTTACAGTCATCCCTATCTTTCAATAATCACAAAATCCAACATTTTTGGATTTATTGGTAAGGTACTATTTCCATTGCTTTGCAGTCAATGGAAATAGTAGATCCCAGCATGTTTATTGGCCAGGTGGAACTGGTGGCAACTGTGCCCAGCTGAATCATGGGGAAAAACGTTAAGTTGCCAGGTAGATGGGAGAAAAGCAAGACATCTCTCTAGGAACGTAGGCAACACTGGCTCAGTTCTCTCCTTGCTTGGGTGTCTGGGGATCTCAGAGTGTTTCCATGCCTGGTATCATAGGTTTGTCAGGGTTATCAATCTAACCTAGGTCTCCCCAGAGTGTCAGTCACAGAGGCTACCCAGAATGATCATGATTCCCACATCCTCTATATTCTCCCTGCAGACAGAACTCCTGGAAGGTCTACATAAAGCCATCTCCTGCTGGAAGTACAGGCCAAAGGGTGACCAGGCAAACATGGAACATTGGCAGTGGGTGAGGGCAGGGAGGAGAGAAGCACAAAAATCACAAAGGGTGGAGCCAATGCCCTGATCATACTTGTGATTTAGTATGGAAGACACATAGAATTAGACAACTGCAAAGCAGTGCAACTGGGTCTGTTACTAAGAAGGGCATATGTATATTCAGACGTGACTTGAGGAAAAGATCAGACAAGTATTCTAGAGTAGAGATGAGGTGGGTAAGTTGGGTAACTAGCTACAGAGATTAGGTGTTCCAGAAAATGGGACAGCCTGTGCAAAGTCCTGGTGACATGATCAAGTATTCCCTTCCCAAGCAAATAGTTGAAATTTAGGGGAAACATAGGAAGAGAGGAATTTATTTCTAAAATTCTAAAATCGTACATATGATGATGTCAATTTTTCACTTATCCTGGATTTATCAAATAGATATTTACACTCTGCAAATATAATTTGTCTGGACACATTGGTCCCATAGCTAACTTGGAGCACATCCCATTTAAATTTCTAATTCAATTGGATCTAGCCACGTGTGGCCAAAAAGGAAAGCATTTTCAGATACCCTGAAATCAACAGTCATTTCAGTTGGTTCAGCAAAGTAGAGCAAATTTGAGAATCTTTAAATTGTCCAATAAGATCAAAATGCAAGAAATCCCAGGAGTGGTCTCGTAAGAATGACCTTGGCAGTGTGGAGCAAACACTCACTAGCATCACTTGAAGCATACTGGAATTCACAGGTATAAGGATAAACATGCATCCAAGGCTCCCCATCGTCTCAGCATCCTACAGACAGAAGTGCTTGGGCCTTGCCTGCTGGATGCGTCACTGGCTGTTCTTAGCAAGAGACCACATGCTTTATCATGAGATGAGATGAAGGCAGTCTTAGTAAGCTTGGCAAAAAGTTTGGGATTGGGTGTAAAACAGTTTGAGCGTGCCAGCTCTTAGCATCTGGCATGTTTTGAATGCTGGGTTCAGGAGCAGACTTTCCTCCTAGAGGGAAAGGGGTCACTGGTTTCAGGTAGCTTGTTACTAGGCAACCCAGAGAGTCTCTATGGTAATGTACTAGACAATCTGGCTTGTCTCTGAACAGGTAGAGCTGTTTCATACTTGTCAACTAAAAAAAAAAAAAGGTACCAAAAGCATAAAGGGTAAAATTGACATATAAATTTTTTTTTTTTAGTTTTTATAAATGTTTATACTGGGTTAATCAAACTAACCAAGAACCTAACACTCAGCATTGTCAGATGCTAGCAGTTGGGAGTCATCTCGCTCCACAGGAAGGGGCATAGCCCCTTTCTAAGAGCAGCCTATGGTGCACCCACCTGGGCCTCACCCATCCACAGGATCTGAGAGGACGGGAAGCCTTGATCTTCACCTTTCCATCTATGAATTCCAGTCTGCTCCAGATGATGCCAGTGAGTGTTCACTCCACACTGCCAAGGTCACTCTTACTAAACATCTAGATTTTCTAGGTTTGGATGTTAGAAGAGAGGAAGCACCTCCCTCCTCCTGAGATCTCAAGCATTAAGTGGCAACTTGACCATCCATATTAGCAATCCCACAACCCCGAAGCAAAATGTAAGTCAAAGCTTCCTGCTTTTCCTTGTGGTTCACTTTAGGGAAGATATTAACACATGCTTACCTATTCTCCCAGTACCAGGTTATGATAGGCTGCTCAGGTGAGCAAACTGCAGAAGGCCCAGGGGGCCCCCAGTTCTATCTCTAATTTCATTATTTTTAAATAATACCCACAACTTCAAGTGATTCCAGGATCGCTTTTATTTTCATTTTCTTTGTCAAAAGTCACTGAGATACAGAAGTAGAATCAAGCAAGAGGAAGAAAAAATGAAATGTTTCCTTGCTCTGGTGGTTCTGCTCATTCTTTCTAGAGCAAGGAAATAGACTGTAGAGATTTATTTATTTATTTACCAGCAAATGTCACATTCATTAGTGAAACCCTCAGCATACAGTGAGGCAGATGCTTGTGAAACCAAGAAAATGCCTAGTTCAGTCTCAAACTTCCTGTCAAGATATAATCTAAAATAAATTTAGATTCAATGGGGATGAATGAGTCAAAGATGAGTTTTCGGCAGCAGCTGTGACATGTGTTAGCACAGACTGGCAGACTTGTATTTTTCACTTTGGAAAGTCAGGGTGCAGAGGTCTGAAACAAATGCAGGCACACCAACGATCTGCACCTTTCCCTCCTCCTCTCCTCTTCACCCACAAAAGACAGAGAAAGAGGCAAGAAGTCTGCCAGGACCACCACAAATTCAAGCTTTTTAGAACGGTCTAGTCCCCCCCCACACCATTAAAATGGTACAAAAAATATATAAATAAAAAACAAAAAATGAAGATTTCTATCATAAACTACTGTGATATCTTTTTTCTTGAATTTTCATTTCTATCCCCCAAATAGCAGTCTCACCATGACTTTTGGTTTCATCAATTTTCCAATAGCTAGGTCTAAATAACTAAGTCTGCCTTTTAGAATTCAGTAAATATTTTAAGTAGTAGAATTATACAGAAAACCTTTACAATAGAATGATTATCCATGGTTCCTATATTCATTTCCAAAGTTTCCAGTGACTGCATTTTATGCCCATATGTTTCACTTAAAAAAAAATCTGTGCTGTATTCTCATCTTAATTTAAAATTTTTCTAAATTATAAATGCTATAAATAATATTTTGTTACAAACGGAAGAAAACAGAACAGATAGGAAGGAACCATATATTCAAGGACATTATACTGTTTAAAATGAGGCATTGCACTTGAGTATAACAAAGATAAAAATATTTTATTCTATATAATAATCTACATAGTTCAATATTACACCATTTAAATGCAGAGTGAGAGAAAAAATGATGTAAAAGATTTGTGTATATATTTAAGTAAGGAAGGAAATTTTCAGTGATAAATTATGTTGCACTCAGGATTAGACTTATAAAATAAGCTTCTGCTACTGATTAGAAGCTTAGAAAATACAGTCTGTTTTTAAAATCAAGTAACAAAACATTTTTTATCCCAAACTCTATGCTTCAGGGGACAGGTAGGTAATATATATAAAGTCCACAATGCAACGTTTCATTGAACACCATTAACCAGTACCTTAAGTTTATGAGGGGGAAAATGAGTAATACCAAGATTATGTTAGAACTCCTTATGAGTATTTCAATTAAAAACATGCAATCATGATATTATCAAGCTACAAATAGGTTCTGCATGACTGAAGCTGAGGCGGAATGCACTGATCATATTCATACCCGATTATCAAGCTATGACCCTTGACTTTGTTGTAATGCCATATGCCAAAAAGTTGAATTAAAACATAGCTTGAAATTCAGCCAGTTTCTAGAATTCTCCGTAATGGAATGGATTTTCTATGCTACATGTGAAAAGAGTAATGTGATGTTCTTTGCATTGTCATTCAGAAATGGAAGCCTCTTTATCTACTGTATGACCTTCTCTGGACTTTACAAAGTGGGTAAGGAAACTACCCAATCCTGATTAAACACAGACACACAAATTTACTTTGATCTAATAGTGAATGTGCTCCATTGGGTTAAAACAGAGGACCACTATGGACAGCTTCTCTTTAACCACAAAGGTCAATATAGCAAACATTTTCCTAGTAAGTTCTCACTTCTTCCTTTGAGGAAAAAAAAATATATTTTCAAGAAACCATAATCTAAACCAGTAACAGACTATTTGAAATAAATGCACAAAATGAATTCTATGTAAGATGAATTCAACTTGTCTGGCAATCAATGGTTTTTTTGAGTTTACAATTAACCTAATTTTTACAGATTTGCTACTGTTTAAAATTTGCAATTTTTAAAGTCTCTCAAAAATAAGAAAAAAAAATCACATGCACATAAAATATTCTTCAGTTTATAAATTTTTACAAAGATTTTTAAAAGTTTATGCTCATTTTGAATGCTTTTCATGTCACTGAAATATGAAGGCTAACATGCATGTCATCTTTCAACTATTTTCTTTTATGAATTAGTAAAAACATTAGTGGAGCTTCCCTGGAGGCTCAGTGGTAAAGAATCCACCTGTCAATGCTGGAGACTTGGGTTTGATCCCTGGGTTGGGAAAATCTGGAGAAGGGAATTCTTGTCTCCAGTATTCTTGCCTGGGAAATCCCATCGACAGAGAAACCTGGAGGGATACAGTCTATGTGGTCACAAGAGTCAGACACGATTTAGCGACTAAGCAGCAACAACAAAAACATTAGTAAATTGGCTTAAGACATATATACTGTAATACTTCCCCAACTAATTTGCATTTTGGTAATGGCTGTATTAGCAGATTGTTAATGAATTGAATATAATTATAACCTGTCCTTAACTAGTCAATGTTCAAATCCCTTCAAGAGAAGCCCTATGTCAGCATATATCAGTTTTATACAGGTAACTTGAATATCCCTAAATTTCAGTATTCCTTTCCCCTAATTTTTTTTTTTCCATCCTCAGGTTTCTGAACGTCTTTAAATGACCCATACCACATTCCATTCTTTTCCACTGCAGTCTCTGCATGATGCTACAGGACTTACAGGCTTTCCTGTCTGGCCTTTCCCTCCAGTACTGCATTCATCTCAGAATCCCTAATAACTCTATCAGTATCTGTCCCATGGAAACTCCACACTATCATGTGAATGCTTCATTACCCCTTACAAAACCAAAAGGTCCAGGTATTTTGGCCTACGTATTTTAGAAAAATCACTTTTAAGTCAAATAGTGTCATTTAAGCTTGTCTTTCTAGAAAATTTTAAAGTTTGACTGTATTCACTCATTTATTTCTTAGTCTTTCTCTGATTTATTCACTCAGGAAGCATTTAATAAGCTTCCATGTATGTGCTAGGTCCTGTGCTGGCTGTGGAGGATATACTGGGGAATAAATGGACGTGACCCCGTCCTCACAAGTCCGTGCGGGATAAACAAGTCACACAGAACTTGTGGTGAACGGTGGTAGAGCCGTGAGGACCACGGGGAAACGCAGCCATGGCGGATGATGAGAGGCGCACAGTTCATCACGGAGGTTTCAGGGAATGCTTTTCTGGAGAGGTAACTTTTAGCTGAGACCTGAAATAGGAGGAGTCAGTCTTGAGCTAGAGAGAGAGAGGCAGGCAGAGAGAAACAGAGAGAGGCAGAGGGAAAGAAACAAAAAGAGACGGAGACACTGAGCAGGGAGTAGGAGACGAAGGAAGGAGGAGCTGGGCTTTGTTCAGCCCAAGCAGCAGCTTGTGAAGAGCCCAAGGCAGCACAGAGCTTACTGAATCCTAACAGAAGGGCACAGAAGGTCGAAGATACCTCGAGGGAGGGATGGAGAAAGTGTGTGGACGGAGAGAGAGAGTGGGAATGAAGCAGTGAAGGGAAGGGAGGAGAAGCGATGGTGGGGGGCAAGTGACCGAGGAAGGGTGTGGAGAGATGATAATAAAGAACCAGGCCAGAGCCCAGGTGCTGCCCATAAAAACGAACCTCAGACTCCAGGGCTGTGGGAGGGACAGTTCAGGAGCACCTCCCAGGTCCCTGGGGGCTTCTCCTGGCCCTGCCCCTCTCTCTGCTGCCATCCCAGCATCCAGCTTAGAGCCTCTGGCATCTCACGCCGTCCCGCCCTAGTGAGTAAGTGATCCGCCCAGGGCAGACAGCCAGGGCTTATCCATGCCCTGCTGGTGGCGTTCAGCCGCTCAGCTGTCCGACTCTGTGACCCCATGGGCTGCAGTACACCAGGCTTCCCGGTCCTTCCCCATCTCCCGGTGAGATGGTAAGCCCTGCGGCTCTCCCTCTAAATTGGGGTGGTGAGGTGTTCAGCTCAGTGTTCACTCCAGGGAGACCTGGTGTTTTATCAACTCTTTATCAGCATTTCTCTGGAGAAGCTGAAAAGCTTTTGCTGACTTGAGTATCTTGCCTTGGGACAACTGAAAACCCTCACTCTCCCCATCCTGTACTCTGTTAACAAGGCTACGCTGGTTTGTTTGCCAAAATCCCCTTCCCACGAAGTTGCAGGTTGGGTTGACCTGAAGGGGAGTCTGTGGGAGCTTGGAAGGTGAACCGACACGGCAGCCATGCCCTCTTCAGGCTTCCAAGGCCATGGATGGAGGTGGAGCAGCCAGCAAGTCGTGTCCACGCTCTCCCTGCTCTGTGACGGGTGCTTCTTCCCCTCTGCCAGCTTTGCACACCCACAGAGCCACCAGGCCCACCACCAGACTCAGAGGCACCGGTTGCTCTCTGAGTTCCTCTCCAGAAGCTGGTCCCACCTGATTTCCCATTTGTCCCTGCAGACTCCAGTTTATCCACCAGTCCCAGGGATTTGGAATCTCAGTTGTGGCTTTTCTTTGATCTCCCTACTCTACCTTTTGATCTCTGCTTTTCCAGCTTCTCCAAAAACTGCATGGCTTCTTAAGCCTCTCATAAATCCATTATTGCATAATACTCATGAGGTTTTTACTATCATGGTTGAACCCTGGATAACACATTCTCTCTTGTTCTTAAGACAGGAAATTCGGCTTTATCTTCAATTTCAAAAATTACTCATATGTAAAACTGATCAGGTTACAAGTTAGTAAACTAACTTGTTGGAGGATAACTGAATTTTAGAAAAATTACAAGAATAAGTCTTAACTGTAAGTCTGGTGACATCAACTGTTCTTAATTACCAATTGATTTATAAACCAACATGGCTGCATTCTACATATTGCTTTATTTAGGCAGAGAAAGCACACAATTAAGAGAAAGGTAGATTGATCTTAACCTCGAGATTTCAGCAAAGAAGATCATGATGTTGATGGGTAAAGTAACCTAACTGAAATAGACTGAAAGCAAAGCCAAGACAGAAAAATGAGAAGGTGCTAATAAATAACAAAATTATTATTGAGGCACCCATGTTCTTGGTGAGGAGGATGGAATTTTCTCTAAAGGAAGTGCTCAACTCTGATAAAAAAGCTTTCAGGTATTTTGTGTCTATTATCAATAATGTATCTTATAATTTTGCTAATAGTACATGAGAGTAAAAGAATAGATTTGCTTTAACCTGACATACAACTAAAACTAGATCAGCAGCCACTGCATAAATAAAACTCATTTTTCTTTTTCCTTTCAGGTAACACTAGACAGGTGTTTTGTTTTTTTTTTTCCTGCTGAAATCCCTCTGGAGTAAGTGGAACATCACAGAGGTATATTAACACCTTCAAGTCTCGGTGACATTAATGTCCTGCACACTCATAGTGACTGGTTTTTCCCTCAAGGAAAATGTTGGCCTCTTAGCAAACAGCATGGATGTGTCAATGAACTCACATTCCAGGGGGCAGAAAAAATAAAATACAAAAGTAAAAGCAAACAGAAAAAGAAAATAGCCAGCTTACTTTCACTTTATTGAGAAGTTCTCTACATACTTTCAAGTGGTTTAAGAAATGGTTCTCCACTCCCTCCTCTCTCCCTCTGTGTGATGTTATGCCAAAGATATACTCTTGAGTTTTTTAATTATGGTGAAATACAAACTATAAATTTTTCCTTTTAACCATTTCTAAGTGTCTAGTTTAGTGCCATTAAATGTATACACATCATTATGCAATCATTGCCATTATATATCTCCAGAGCTGTTTTCATCTTCCAAAACAGAAAATCCATACCCATAAAGAATAACTTCCCATTATGCTCTCCCCCTGCCTCTGGTAACCACTATTCTACCTTCTATCTCTAGGAATTTGACTATTCTAGGTACCTCATACCAGTGGAATACAAAGATAACAATGTCCTTATTCTCAAGAAGGTTAAAATCTACTATTTGTGATGTGAACTTAGTTTCCTATTATATTCCATTTACTTCAGCATCTCTGCTGATGGTTGAAAAACACCAAGTTCTTGGAACTGTGGGGTTTTTGTTTGTTTGCTTTTTTGGCACTTTGTTTGGCAGAGTCACGAGGAGAAACCGAATGCATTCTATTTTCTGCACTTTCAATTTTTAGTCCATGAAGAGTTGGGCATCATTTCATGCCTAAAAGGGTCTGTTCTGACCTTTGATAGAGAATTTCATAAAACACAATCATAGTCAGATAATGAGGACAGAGGAGACCTCTGAAGATCAATTCTAAAAAGCATATTTTTTTTTCTGGTATGTTTTTAAAAATAAATGCAAACCTCTTAGCTCTCTGATTTTCTACAGATCTCTTCTGGGATGTATAGCTGACTAGAATGAGGGGGAGGAAGAATAAAATGTTCTCTGGAACCAGGCCACTCCACTCAGTGTTGCTTTGCAGGAAACAAGGTTATCTCAAGTTTCAACATTTACTAACAAATGCCAAACTTGAGTTATGGATTTTCCCAAATGCAGATATAGCTATGATAGTTGAAAGAACACTGTTAAGAGAAGTAGTTGCCTGACAGCATATGATTCTATGGTTATTTTCAGGAGTTATTTAAAGTTTACTTCCTATATAGCTTTTCAATATTTCTTAAAATTTTTAAAGTCTTTTTATGTATTTTTGGTAGTGTACAGAAATTCAATACATTTTGATGTCTTAACCCAACAACTTTGTTGAACTTTTAGTGAAAATTAATTCTACTAATTCTTTAAAGATTCTTTACATAAAAATACAGGAAATAATTTCATTATAGGATAATATAGCCCTCCTTCCATTTCTTTTTTTTGGGGGGGGTTATATTGCTTTTATAAATTTATTTTTTATTGAAGGATAATTGCTTTACAGAATTTGGCTGTTTTCTGTCAGACCTCAGCATCAATCAGCCATAGGTATACATATATCCCCTCCCCTTGAAACTCCCTCCCCTCTCCCTCACCATCCCACCCGTCTAGGTTGACACAGAGCCCCTGTTTGAGTTTCCTGAGCCATACAGCAAATTCCCATTGGCTATATATTTTACATATGGTAATTAAGTTTCCATATTACTCTTTCCATACATCTCACTCTCTCCTCCCCTCTCCCCATGTCCATAAGTCTGTTCTCTATGTCTGTTTCTCCATTGCTGTCCTGTAAACAAATTCTTCAGTACCATTTTTCTGGACGGAGGAGCCTGGTAGGCTGCAGTCCATGGGGTCGCAAAGAGTCGGACACGACTGAGTGACTTCACTTTGATTTTTCACTTTCCTGCACTGGAGAAGGAAATGGCAACCCACTCCAGTGTTCTTGCCTGGAGAATCCCAGGGAAGGGGAGCCTGGTGGGCTGCTGTCTATGGGGTCGCACAGAGTCGGACACGACTGAAGTGACTTAGCAGCAGCAGCAGTGTTTTTCTAGATTCCGTATATATGTGTTAGAATATGGTATTTATCTTTCTCTTTCTGATTCACTTCACTGTGTATAATAGGTTTTAGGTTCAACCACCTCATTAGAACTGACTCAAATGATGTTCCACTGTGTATATGTACCACAACTTCCTTATCCATTCATCTGTCAGTGGGCATCTAGGTTGCTTCCATGTTCTAGCTATTATAAATAGTACTGCAATGAACAGTGGCATACATGTTTCTCTTTCAGTTTTGGTTTCCTCAGGGTATTAAGCCTAGGAGTGGGATTGCTGAGTCATATGGTGGTTTTATTCCTAGTTTTTTTAAGGAATCGCCATGCCATCTTCCACAGTGGCTGTATCAATTTATATTCCCACCAACAGTGCAAGAGTATTCCCTTTTCTCCACAACCTCTTCAGCATTTGTTTGCAGACTTTTTGATGAGGGCGATTCTGACCAGTGTGAGGTCTCATTGCAGATTTGAATTACATTTCTGTAATAATGAGTGATGTTGAGCATCTTTTCATGTGTTAGCCGTCTGTATGTCTTCTTTGGAGAAATGTCTGTTTAGGTCTTTTTCCCACTTTTTGATTGGGTTGTTTGTTTTTCTAGTATTGAGTTGTATGAGCTGCTTACAAATTTTGGAAATTAATCCTTTGTCAGTTGTTTCATTTGCTATTATTTTCTCCCATTCTGAGGGTTGTTGTTTCACCTTGCTTATAGTTTCCTTTGCTGTGCAAGAGCTTTCACATTTAGTTAGGTCCCACTTGTTTACTTTTGTTTTTATTTCTGTTACTCTAGGAGGTAGGTCATAGAGGATGTTGCTTTATGTCAAGGAGTGTTCTGCCTATGTTTTCCTCCAAGAGTTTTATGGTTTCTGGTCTTACATTTAGGTCTTTAATCCATTTTATCTTTGTGTATGGTGGTAAGAAGTGTTCTAATTTCATTCTTTTACATGTAGCTGTCCAGTTTTCCCAGCACCATTTATTGAAGAGGCTCTTTTTGCCCCATTGTATATTCTTGCCTCCTTTGTCTAAAATAATATACCCATAGGTGCATGGGTTTATTTCTGGGCTTTCTATCTTGTTCCATGGGTCTGTATTTCTGTTTTTGTGCCAGTACCATACTGTCTTTATGACTGTAGTTTTGTAGTATAATCTGAAGACAGGAAGGTTGATTGCTCCAGCTCCACTCTTCTTTCTCAAGACTGCTTTGGCTATTTGGGGTCTTTTGTGTTTCCATATGAATTGTGGTTTTTTTTTTCTAGTTCTGTGAAAAATGCCATTCGTAATTTGGTAGGGATCTCACTGAATCTGTAGATTGTGTTTGGTAGTATAGTCATTTTCACAATACTGATTCTTTCTAACCAGGAACATGGAATATCTCTCCATCTGTTCATGTCACCTTTGATTTCTTTCATTAGTGTCTTATAATTTTATGATTACAGTTCTTTTGTCTCCTTAGGTAAGTTTATTCCTAGATATTTAGTTCTTTTTGTTGCAATGGTGAATGGGACTGATTCCTTAATTTCTCTTTCTTATTTTTCATTGTTAATATATAGAAGTGCAAGTGATTCCTATGTATTGATTTTGTATCCTACAACTTTGCTAAATTCACTGATTAGCTCTAGTAATTTTCTGATACTATCTTTAGGGTTTTCTACGTACAGTATCAAGTCATCTGCAAACTAGAGCTTTACTTTTTCTTTTCTGATCTGGATTCCTTCTATTTCTTTTTCTTCTCTGATTGCTGTAGCTAGGACTTCCAGAACTGTGTTGAATAATAGTGGCAAAAGTGGACACCTTGTTTTGTTCCTGATCTTAGGGGGAATGTTTTCAATTTTTCACCATTGAGAAAAATGTTTATCGTAGGCTTATCATGTATGGCCTTTACTATGTTAAGCTAGGTTCCTTCTATGCCCATTTTTTGAAGAGTTTTAATCATAAATGGTTGCTGAATTGGCTTTTTCTGCACCTGTTAAGATTATCATATGTTTTTTACCTTTCAATTTGTTAACAAGGTATATCACATTGATTGATTTCCAAATATTGAGGAATCCTTGCATCCCTGGAATAAATCCAACTTGATCATGGTGTATGAGCTCTCTGCTGTGTTGCTGAATTCTGTTTGCTAAAATTTTGTTGAAGATATTTACATCTATGTTAATCAGTGATATTGGCCTGTAGTTTCATTTTTTGTGTGTCTTTGTCTGGTTTTGATATCAGGGTGATGGTGGCCTCGTAGAATGAGTTTGGAAGTGTTTCTTCCTCTGCAATTTTTTGAAAGACTTTTAGAAGGATAGGCATAAGCTCTACTCTAAATGTTCGATAGAATTCTCCTATGAAGCCATCTGGTCCTGGGCTTTTGCATTTTGGGAGATTATTGATCACAGCTTTAATTTCAGTGCTTATATTTGGGTTGTTCATAATTTCTATTTCTTTCTGGTTCAGTCTTGGAAGATGGAACTTTTCTAAGAATCTGGCCATTTCTTCCGGGGTTATCTATTTTATTGTCATATAGTTGTTCATAATAGTCTCTTATAACCCTTTGTATCTCTGCATTGCCTGTTGTAACCTCTTTTTCATTTTTAATTTTGTTGATTTGATTCTTCTCTATTTTTTTCTTGATGAGTCTGACGAAGGGTTTGTCAGTTTTGTTTATCTTGTCAAAAAACAAGCTTTCAGTTTTATTAATTTTTACTATTGTTTCATTTCTTTTTCATTTATTTCCACTTGGATCTTTATGATTTATTTCCTTCTACTAATTTTAAGTTTTTTGGTTCTTCTTTTTCCAGTTGCTTTAGGTGTAAAGTTAGATTGCCTACTCGGTGTTTTTCTTGTTTCTTGAGGTAGGAGCATATTGCTGTACTTCCCTCTTAGGACTGCTTTTGCTGCATCCCACAGGTTTTGAGTTGTCATGTTTTCATTGTCATTTGTTTCTGGAAATTTTTTGATGTCCCTTTTGATTTCTTCAGTAACGTGTTGGTTATTTAGAAATGTGTTGTTTAATCTCCATGTGTTTGTGTTTCTTACAGGTTTTTTTTTTTTGTAATTGATATTTAGTCTCATAGCATTATGGTCAGATAAGATACTTGATATGGTTTAAATTTTCTTAAATTTATTGAGGTTTGATGTGTGACCCAAGATGTGATCTATCCTGGAGATGTTCCATGTGCACTTGAGAAGGTGTATTCATCTGCATTTAGAAGGAATGTCCTGAAGATATCAATGAGATCCATCTCATCTCATGTATCATTTAAGACTTGTGTTTCCTTATTAATTTTCTGTTTTGATGATCTGTCCATTGGTGTGAGTGTTTTGTTAAAGTCTCCTACTATTATTGTGTTACTGTCAATTTCTCCTTTTATGTCTTAGTTTTTGTCTTATGTATTGAGGTGCTCCTATGTTGGGTGCATAGATATTTACAATTGTTTTGTCTTCCTCTTGGATTGATCCCTTGATCATTATGTAGTGTCCTTCCTTATCTCTTGTAATCTTCTTTAAGATCTGTTTTGTCTGATATGAGGATTGCTACTCCAGCTTTTTTTTTTGCTTCTGATATGCATGGAATATATTTTTCCATCCTGTCACTTCCAGTCTATATGTGTCTTGAGGTATGAAGTGAGTTTCTTGTAGTCAGCAAATATATGGGTCTTGTTTTTGTATCCATTCAGCCACTCTGTGTCTTTTGGTTGGAGCATTTAATCCATTTACATTTAAAGTAGTTATTGATATATATGTTTCTATTGCCATTTTCTTTTTGTTTGGGGTTGATTTTGTAGATCCTTTTTTTTTTTTCTGTTGTATTTCTTTGAACTATATAAGTTCATTTAACATTTGTTGTAAAGCTGGTTTGGTTCTTAATTCTCTTAACTCTTCTTGTCTGAAGAGCTTTTTATTTGTTCATCAGTTTTGAATGAGATCCTTGCTGGTACAGTAATCTTGGTTGTAGATTTTTCCCTTTCAGTACTTTAAATAAATCCTGCCATTCCCTTCTGGCCTGCAGAGTTTCTGCTGAAAGATCAGCTGTTAAGTATATGGGGTTTCCCTTGTATGTTACTTCTCCCTTGCTGCTTTTAATATTCTTTCTTTGTGTTTAGTCTTTGTTAATTGGGTTAGTATGTGTCCTGTGGTGTTTCTCCTTGGGTTTATCCTGTATGGGACACTTTGCACCTCTTCAATTTGATTGACTCCTTTTCCATGTTGGGGAAATTTTCAACTATAATCTCTTCAAAAATTTTCTCATACTCTTTCTTTTTCTCTTTTTCTTCTGGGACCCCTACAATTCGAATGTTGGTGTGTTTGATATTATCCCAGAGGTCTCTGAGACTGTCCTCAGCTCTTTTCATTCTTTTTACTTTATTCTGCTCTTCAGAAGTTATTTCCACCATTTTATCTTCCAGCTCACTGATTCATTCTTCTGCTTCAGATATTCTGCTATTGATTCCACCTAGAGTATTTTTAATTTCAGTAATTGTGTTGTCTCTGTTTATTCTTTAATGCTTCTAGGCCTTTGTTAATTGATTCTTGCACTTTCTCCATTTTGTTTTCAAGGTTTTTGATCATCTTTACTAATACTATTCTGGATTCGTCGCCAGGTAATTTTCCCATTTTCTCTTCATTTATTTGGACTTCTGTGTTTCTAGTTTGTTCCTTCATTTGTGCAGTATTTCTGTGCCTGTTTTTTTTTTTTCCAAGTTATTGTTTGAGTCCTCCTTTTCCCAGGCTTCAAGGCAAGTTGAATTATTTCCTTGAAGAAGGTTGGATTCTTTCTTCCTTCTGGTTTCTGTCCTCCTAAGGTTTGTCCAGTGGTTTGTGTGAGCTTCCTATAGGGTGAGACTTGTGCTGAGTTTTTGTTTGTTTTTCCTCCAAATGGCAAGGCTGAGTGAGGTGGCAATCCTGTCTGCTGATGATTGGGTTTCTAATATTGTTTTGTTTGTTGTTTAGATGAGACATCCTGCACAGGGTGCTAGTGGTGGTTGGGTGATGCTGGGTCTTGTATTCAAGTGGTTTCCTCTGTGTGAGTTCTATGCGACACTCCCTAGGGTTAGTTCTCTGGTAGTCTAGGGTCTTGGAGTCAGTGCTCCCACTCCAAAGGTTCAGGGCTTGATCTCGAGTTTTGCATGGTACTATATATCCTTTTCCACTGGTCAGGTCCTCCTGTCTGCTCGCAGCTGGTGTTCTGCATGCACTTCTGTGTCTGAAGGTGTATTCCTGATGTATCTGTGAAGAGGGATATACTCCATGTCCACCTCCTCTTCCGCCATCTTGTTCCAATCCCCTCCTTCCGTTTCTAATATCTGTTTCTTGGAATTGTGTTCCTATATAATTTTGAATGGAACTCGGTATCCCACACTTTCTCTAAGTTTAATGGAATAGATTCTAATGCTTCAATAATTAATATGATTTTAGACTAAGTAAATCCCTTTAATTCAGTTAAAGAAGTTCTCCTTTTTCTCTAATTTGTCTGAAAGTAAAAAAAAAAAAATCATGACTAGGTTTTTGCATTTCCTAGAATTTTCCCTGC
>SJYQ01000192.1:1009268-1022535 GCA_006410935.1 Redunca redunca | reverse complement strand
TTCTTTGTACATAATCTCTTATCTTTGGCTATTGTTTGTTACTTTGATGAAGTGTCTAATTAATATCTTTTTCTTTATCCTGCTTGGGGAATCTTATGCTTCCTAAATCTAGAATCTCTCTTTGCAATAATTCTGAAAAATTCTTAGCAATAGCTCTTTGAACATTGATTCTCCAGATTTTTTTCCTTTTTGATGTATTTTATAATCTCAATCAGTCTTATGATAGATATTATTGCTTTATCCTGATCTTAACTTTTTTTTTTTAGCTTTATGTTTTCCATATTCTTCTATTTCTATGCTACACTCTGGCTGATTTCTTCAATTATAGGTTTCAAGTAAGTATGCAGTTTATCAACCATGTAGTTCATATTTGATAAGTATATCAATATGTAGTTTAGCTCATCCATTTTCTTAAACTTCCAATAATTTTACAGATGAATATATAGATACAGATGGACTTCCCAGGTGGTTCAGTGGTAAAGAATCCACCTGCCAATGCAGGAGACGCATGTTTGATCCCTGTGTTGGGAAGATCCCCTGGAGAAGGAAATGGCAACCCATTCCAGTATTCTTTCCTGGGAAATCCCATGGACTATAGACCACCAGGGTCTTCTGTCCATGAGGTCACACAAGAGTTGGACATGATTTAGCAACTAAACAACAATGACAGATAGAGATACAGTTTTTAATTTCAAGAAGTTCTATTTTATTGTTTTTAAAAAATCTACCTGGCCTTTGGTTAGTTTTATGAGTTTTCTGGGAAAATCTACTGTTAATTTTCAAAGTGATAAGTATTTGTATTTCTCAGTCTGCATCTGACAGTTTAAACATCTAGGCCATTTGGGAGTCTCATCTCTTTTTTTGCTGTTGTTTGTTTGGATTTCTGGCTTTAGTTTTGCCAATCTATGGTGCTTCTTTTCCCTCTCAATTAGTAAGTTTTAATTTGTATCAGAAGCTTATTTGGGGCTGCACCTTGTGAATCCTCAAAAAACTACCCCCAGGAGCAGTTACAGTTTCTTCTGTCAGGAGCCAGTGGGTCCTTCCAAAACTGGAACCATTTTTGTTTTCATGCTAAGGGTTGAACCACAGGCCCACATATGGACAGCTTATGACTATAAATTCTCGGGAGAAAACCTGAGTCCTCATATTACTTTTATTTCCTATTTGGAGTTGAGATGGATACAGCCTTTCTTGTGTCTCTCTTTTCTGGAAGGTGGGTTTCATTCCTGCCCATCCTCCTAGTATTGGTGGTGTCCTGTGAGGGCTCAACTTTACGCAGGGTCTCAGACCCAAACATTCCCATGTACAGGCCCAGGATCTAGTCTCCCACTTCCTTTGTGGTCATTAATCCTCATAACATCCTCATATCATCCTGGGCCTCAGTTCTTACTTGCCACTTCTGTTCCTAGTCCATTTTTTGAACTTTGGGAAATCTATCTTATGAACTCAGAAATTCATTTGGTACATATACACAATGGAGTATTACTCAGCCATTAAAAAGAATACATTTGCATCAGTTCTAAGGAGATGGATGGAACTGGAGCCGATTATACAGAGTGAAGTAAGCCAGAAAGAAAAACACCAATACAGTATACTAACACATATATATGGAATTTAGAAAGATGGTGATGATGACCCTGTATGCAAGACAGCAAAGGAGACTCAGATGTGTAGAGCGGACTTTTGGACTCTGAGGGAGAGGGAGAGGGTGGGATGAGATGGGAGAATGGCATTGAAACAATGTATACTATCATGTAAGAAACTAATCATCAGTCTATGTCCGATGCAGGATACAGGATGCTTGGGGCCGGTGCACGGGGATGACCCAGAGAGATGTTATGGGGAGGGGGGTTCATGTTTGGGAACACATGTACACCTGTGGTGGATTCATGTCAATGTATGGCAAAACCAATACAGTATTGTAAAGTAAAATAAAGTTAAAATAAAAATTAAAAAAAAAATTCTACCGTTATCCAGCATCTAGGTCCTTTGAAGTTGTGGGACTCCTCATAATATCTAGTCCTTCATTCTGTTACAATAGCAATCTGTATTTAATTTAGTTTATTCTTGAAATGCTTTTTAATCAGTATTGTTAAGCCATTTTTTAATATCATACAACACCTATATCAATAGATTGATTTTCAGCTTTTGAACATCTTAAAAACCACATTTGTTTCAAGTCACATTCAGTATTAAATTTCATCCTGTAGTGAGAGATCAATCTAATAAAATACTTTAATTTTGACTTTGATTTTTCTGAATGTTGAAAGATTAATTCCATGCTCTGTTGGAACATTNCTCTGTTGGAACATTGACGAGGAAACACTTTATCTCAGTATCTAAGTAGAAATTAAGTGTGGCTGACAGGTTCCAGAGATGAACATTCTTGTATTTTTAAAATACAAGAAAACAATGGGTTTTCTTGTTCTTAGTGAATATACTTTGGTCTACCAGAGAAGTAAAAGTAAACAAGTGAGATAATGCTGCCGTATCAACCTCCAAGATGGTGGTTTTAGGAGAAAATAGAATTTACTGGACTCTCTTCTCTTCTAAGCCAAGCCATATGCTTATTCCATGTTCTTTTTAGGTTTACTAATAGCCCATTCAGAGAAGGCAATGGGACCCCTTTCCAGTACTCTTGCCTGGAAAACCCCATGGATGGAGGAGCCTGGTGGGCTACATTAGAAGAGAAAATATGCACAGAATCTTCTGAAGTGATTCTTAGCCCAAGATTTGAGGGGATGAATGAAAATATTGTCTTTTAATTTGCGTTTAGGGAAGGAATTTAATATAATTTAACTTAAGATGATGTGATCACTAATCTAGAACCAGACAGCTTGGAATGTGAAGTCAAGTGGGCCTTAGAAAGCATCACTACAAACAAAGCTAGTGGAGGTGATGGAATTCCAGTTGAGCTGTTTCAAATCCTGAAAGATGATGCTGTGAAAGTGCTGCACTCAATATGCCAGCAAGTTTGGAAAACTCAGCAGTGGCCACAGGACTGGAAAAGGTCAGTTTTCATTGCAATCCCAAAGAAAGGTAATGCCAAAGAATGCTCAAACTACCACACAATTGCACTCATCTCACATGCTAGTAAAGTAACACTCAAAATTCTCCAAGCCAGACTGCAGCAATACGTGCTGTGAACTCCCTGATGTTCAAGCTGGTTTTAGAAAAGGCAGAGGAACAAGAGATCAAATTGCCAACATCCACTGGATCATGGAAAAAATAAGAGAGTTCCAGAAAAACATTTATTTCTGCTTTATTGACTATGCCAAAGCTTTTGACTGTGTGGATCACAATAAACTGTGGAAAATTCTAAGAGAGATGGGAATACCAGACCACCTGACCTGCCTCTTGAGAAATCTGTATGCAGGTCAGGAAGCAACAGTTAGAACTGGACATGGAACAACAGACTGGTTCCAAATAGGAAAAGGAGTACGTCAAGGCTGTATATTGTCACCTTGCTTATTTAACTTACATGCAGAGTACATCATGAGAAATGCTGGACTGGAAGAAACACAAGCTGGAATCAAGATTGCTGGGAGAAATATCAATAACCTCAGATATGCAGATGATACCACCCTTATGGCAGAAAGTGAAGAGGAGCTAAAAAGCCTCTTGATGAAAGTGAAAAAGGAGAGTGAAAAAGTTGGCTTAAAATTCAACATTCAGAAAACGAAGATCATGGCATCCCATCCCATAACTTCATGGGAAATAGATGGGGAAACGGTAGAAACCGTGTCAGACTTTATTTTGGGGGGCTCCAAAATCACTGCAGATGGTGACTGCAGCCATGAAATTAAGAGACGCTTACTCCTTGGAAGAAAAGTTATGATCAACCTAGATAGTATATTCAAAAGCAGAGATATTACTTTACCGACTAAGGTCCGTCTAGTCAAGGCTATTGGTTTTTCCTGTGGTCATGTATGGATGTGAGAGTTAGACTGTGAAGAAGGCTGAGCGCCCAAGAATTGATGCGTTTGAACTGTGGTGTTGGAGAAGACTCCTGAGAGTCCTTTGGACTGCCAGGAGTTCCAACCAGTCCATTCTGAAGGAGATCAACCCTGGGATTTCTTTGGAAGGAGTGATGCTAAAGCTGAAGCTCCAATACTTTGGACACCTCATGCGAAGAGTTGACTCATTGGAAAAAACTCTGATGCTGGGAGAGATTGGGTGCAGGAGGAGAAGGGGACGACCCAGGATGAGATGGCTGGATGGCATCACGGACTCGATGGACGTGAGTCTGAGTGAACTCCGGGAAATGGTGATGGACAGGGAGGCTTGGCAGGCTGCGATTCATGGGGTCGCAAAGAGTCGGACATGACTGAGCGACTGACCTGAACTGAACTGAAGTCGAGTTGATACCATTTTCATAAACACTATTTTTCCTAAGCACATACCACATGCTATCAACGCTGCTAATCACTTTTCCATAGACTGCATTTAGCTCTCACCACAATCCAATGAGGATGCATCATTTGTCCACGTTATCTGTGTAGAAACTGAGATTCAGAGAAGTGAACCAGACATGGTTCACATGGCAAAGAGCTGGCAAAACCAGGACTTGAAGGAGAGTTGTCTAATCAGAGCTTCCACTCCTTATCCTTTATAGCACTTTCTTTAATTATTATCTGTGCGCACATTTGTGTGTGCACATTGCATTCACCACTACACATGTATACTGACTTTCTGCAAAATCTGTATCTTTTTAGTGACAAAAACAGTCAAAATACCTGTAAGAGATAGCTTCTGGGCACCTGGGACTAGATATCACCAGATCAAATGAATTTGGACAAATTAAGCATATACAATTCAATTATTTTCTAGAATTGTTGCAAATAAAAAGGTAATAATTTTTTATTGAGTAAACTATGGACCCAATTTCAAAGACAGGAAAAACACCATCAGACAATCAGGATGGGCTTAGTAAGTTTTTCTATCAATTCTCCCTCTTTATTTACTAAAAAATATATATTTATTTGGCTGCACAGGGTCTTAGCTGTGACACATGTTATCTTTGACCTTCCTTGCAGCCTGCGGGATCTTTAGTTGTGGAATGCAGACTCTGCACGTGGGATCTCCTTTCTTGACCAGGGATCAAACCCGGGACCTCTGCATTGGAGTAACAAGTTTTAGCCACTGGACCACCAGGAAAGTCCCAATTCTTCTTTAAACTGGACAAAAAGCATATGGGGAAGGTGTTGGGGGATGGGATCCTATTTTTTTTCCTGATTATGCCTACCAAGAATAGGAACTCATTAATTTTTTGAGTAAATAAATGATTCATAGGCTTGGCATTCAATAAGGTCTCACAGAATAATAGGGTCAAATAACAAATACAACTAGTATTTCTTTAGAAAATATGTGTTTCTCTGTGAGATTCTCCAAATAAATCAAACTTGTAAACCTGCCCCCATCCTGCAACAGAGTGCTTTTAAGATATCCTTAATGGGCTCATTAGTCCTAACCCACCTTTTCCACATGATTTAATCAGATGCCCCAGTGCCTTCTGAAGATCAAACCAGAAGGGCTTCAGGCCTAGAAGTGTTGGGCAGTAACTGGCACCCTTTCACAAATCTGAGCATTTGATGCATTTGGGCACATAAAACTCCTAATTTTTTTCATGCTTCATCCCTAAATACTTCTACTACCCTACCATGATTCAGAGTAGGCAGAAAAGCACTTAAAAACTGATTCCATAATCCATTTGGGGACCACCATTTTGGAGCCAGGAAACCTCCCTTTTAGGATATCTCCAGCTCAGAGGTGTGAAAAGATAATTAGTTACTGAAGAGTTGCTTATACTAATAGCAGCAGGCAAGCTTAGGCAGGATATTTAACTCCACTTTCAGAAACTGGAGTCAGGTTACATTTTGAGTCCCATCCCCAACAACAACCACAGTATATGGCTAATTTGAACACCATAATGACTCAAAGTTAAAAGCCTTCCTGGCTCATATCTACTGTCTGTCCGTGGACACCAAGGAAACCAACAGCAATGATAGCTTCATGTGCTGGGCAGTGGGGAGCGAGTGAAGGGCAGGAGAACAGCCAAGACCATGAGAAAATGGTCACTAAGCTGGCCGACCCAACAAATGCTGAGTCTAACTATAGTAGCCCCAACTGAGAATGAATAAACTACACCATTTCAGTGGTAATCCTTCCAAATAATTCCAGCTGCTTGATATAACTTGGCAACCTAAAAACTACACCATCAATTATATGCAGCACTTGTTCCCATTACTGACTATGTATCTTCTGGCTGGGATTAACCATCTCCATCAGAAACACTGGGCAGGGCAGGTGGATGATGTTGATGTTTTGAGCCACCAGACATTGGCTGGGCCACATAAGCTTTCTCAACTAAACACAACTCACTTGACAGTTAGGATTCCAAAAATTCTATAACAATGTCAAAAAAGACAGCACTCAGACTCATTTTGAAGTTTCATTTGCATAAAAATTGCATGACTTAATTTTGTGCTTATGTGAGGTGGGTGGAAAAGGAGTGATAGGAATCAAGAAATGGGGAGTAGAGAGCTATATTCTTCCTCAGCTCTCATTTGACACAACTGCTGTCTCAAGACTTATTTTGAAATGAAAAAACTTTCAATGACTCATAATACTAAAAATGGAATTAATTTAAAATATTTGAAACTAATGGGTTTTGACACTGATTGACAAAATTTAAATTAAAAGCTCTAATGGGCAATGACATATATGCCCATAGGTATCTGCATATGTTTAATGTATATTTATTATATAAAATTATTTTTTCTTTTCTGAAAGAAACAAAATGGAATTCCCATCTTACCTCACTTTTTGCTTGATCAACTCCTACTCTCACCTTTGACTTAAGTCAAACATCTCCAAAGAGATTTCTCTGATTGCCAGTACCTACCTCTACCCACTCCTGTAAATGGTACCTTCCTGATATTCTCTCAAAGATTCCTCTCAATTTCTTTACCTTCTAAAATAGACAGTAATTATGTATTTATTGCACATTTATTATTTTATGTTTATCTCTTTAATACATTTTCCTTTCCTTCATCCCCATCACCCAGGTCAAAAAACCCAAGTGAGCAATATGCATGTCCACCATTCACTCAGTGTCTAGCACAGAGTAGGTATCCATTACTTATTTGTTGAGTAAATGTGGTTGAATGAAAATAATGAGAGATTATCTAATACAAATTCAGTTTATCCATTGGTTAACTGATGCCCAAAGAAGTTAAATAACATTATGGTCCAAATTTATATAGATCGCTAAGGGCAGATGCAGATTTATAAACACAGACAACAGCTAGCCTTTCTACATCACTTAATATAGCCAGGCTCTCTTTACATATATTTATTCATTTAATCTCCACAAGTTATATGAGATAGCTATTAAAATGTCCATGGAGGAGGGCATGGCAATCCACTCCAGTATTCTTGCCTAGAGAATCCCATGGACAGAGCAGCCTGTTTTGGCTGGTTGTTGGTTGTGTGTGTGTATTATAACTTCTGTACTAGATCATAAACTCCCTTAGAGCAGGGGAATGGATCACCCAGGTGGTCTTGCATGGCAGGAATATAATTCGTTCTTCATACCAATTAATCAATCAGTCAACCTCTTTATATAATTTATGGAGGAAGACATTTTCTTCTTCCCTTTGGTTTCCCCCCAAATAAAGCAACTTCTTTTTCTTCCTGCCTCCTCAAAAAAAAAAAAAAAAAAAACTTAAAAAATAATCCTTAATTTATCCTCTGTCAAAAGTATATTTTATTCACTAAATTTCTACATCAACTCATAGAGTTGTGTATTTTTAAAAACTCAAGATAAAAGATCCTAACACATCTTCCTGACTGAATTCTTGCTTCAGTAAAATTTCTAGAGTCATAAATTTGATAAAACCATGACTATAAGAAAAGAGAGGAAAAAAGCCAAAGAAACCAAAATGAATGCAAAAAGAGGAAAGGGGATTTTTCCCATTAGTCATATGATCATTACAGAACAAAAGATATATGTTTTCCCAAGTCCTCATCCTTTTTGTTTTATGAAAAATAGAAGAGAAAAGGCAAGTAAAGAGTCTAGAAAAGACTCCTATTATTCTATTCAATGGTTTCTAACATAATCAAATTATGTCATATAACTACAGTTTGAACATTTAGTCTCTAAACACTTATATTTAAAAGGGAAATAAATTTTTCTTTTTAATTTTGTGGGTAGGAAACAAAACTGTGCTGCAGACAATGGCCTATTGCATTTGAGGGGAAAAATACATTAGATTATCAAGAAAGAAAAATAAAATAAAAAAAAGAACTATGCTCCACCTCTTCAGATTTCCTGCTGATAAATGTAAATTCAATATACAACTCCTTGTCTTTCTATAAATGAGAAGTCCATACTCTTGAATCACTTTATATTCCATTAGTGCCAATTCTGCAGTCTACTCAACAAGTTAATGATCTTATTGTAGGATTTCAGAAATTATGGATTCACAGGTAAACACAGAAATAAGCAGCTGTCCTTTTAAAACATGACAACTGTCTTAAGAACTGAGTACAAGACTATTTACATTGCAAACAGCTAAGAACATTTATTAACACGAACTTAACACATGCATAAATCGAAGGTAATATCACTGACCTCCTAAATCTCTATTTTAACCATCGCATGTCTTCTACTAGAGTTGAAAGATGTAAACTTGAATGTCTCCTGCCTTTTACTAAATTTTGGAGTTCATGAGGAGGACATAGTGTCTCTGTGGAACCCATTTTCCCATCTATGAAACCAGGGGAAAAACGGTAACTATCACATGAAGTTTTTGTAGGAATAAAATGGGAAACACATATGCAGAAACATGTGGCAAGTTACATAAATGCCAGTTACTGTTATTATTATTACTAGTAGTAGTATGATGATCATAACTCTTGTCTTACAATTTGAATTGCTTTTAAAAAGAAGAGTTGCCCATTTGGAAGTAAGACAGGAAACATGCAAGTTAATAGCCACACATTCCAAAATCAATCTGAAGCCATTTGCACAAAAGTGGACAATATCCTTTATCTGATGTCACTGCCAAGGGAGCATGGTGTGATTCATTATAAGGTGATGAAACATCTTGCATTCATGTCCTAATTGGAATTGCACATCATGTGTTTCTATTGGGAGATGAGGCAGGGGGACAGACAAATGCCACATTCCAAGTGGTAACTGGAGCGCAGGGGGTATTTTCAAAGGTGGGATAATGAAGTACCCTGAGGCTTGGGGAGCCAATGGGCAGCCTTACCACCTCTACCCTGGAAGGACAAAGGGACAAAGCAGTTATTGGATCCCAGTGAAAACCACAGCTGTGAGAGAGGATGCTTCTGCACAAAAAATACAGCCACTGTAACCTGCGTCAGCAGCTGCAGTGATAAGCAACTTGACCTCTTGTCCCGTGCTCAGATCCCCTGGCAGTACTCACCGTTGGCTGAGGTAGCCCAGGTGATGTGGTTAATAGAGGTCTTCAGAGAACAGAACAGGTGTTAAAGGGTAAAGAGTATATTGGAGAACAAAAGGAAAACAGTAGGACACTAACCAGAATGTTATTATTCAGCATTGACCTTTGAGCTTATCATAGGGATTATCAAGAAGTAGCAAACAATCAAGACGCACACCTACAGAGTTAAAGGACCATTCAATGCTAACCATATAGGCATGGTGGGTGCACAATGACCTTTTACAGTTTTGACTAACTATGGGTGAAACAAATAGCGAACTAAGAAGTTGGCACATATTTGACCAGTTTACTGCTGTAATCACAGAAGACTCACAATGTAACAACGAGTGACGTATCTGACACAGACACCATGACGAATGTTTGTGTTATTTTATTTAATTTTAAAAGTTAATTCTCTTGCCCTGGGTCAGAGAAAGAAAGGGAGAAAAAAGATAACTGTGTAAACGACTTAGTTAACATTGTTTTTCCATCAAAACTAGATGCATGAAAAAAAGGTCTACAGAGGGTCAGCTAAGGGAAAGGCAAGAGAGAGGGGAGGTAGCACAGGAGGAAGCTGCTCATTTTCCTCTAGTTCTTGGCCTCTTCTCTGGAATCATACAGTCTGTAGCCTTTCAGACCATTTTCTTTCACTTGGTAATATGCATTTAAAGTTCTTCCATGTCTTCCCATGGCTTGATAGCTCACATCTTTCTAGCAATGAATAACATTTCATTGTGTTGATATACCACAGTCTGACCATGGACCCACTGAAGGACATTTTGGTTGCTTCTAAGTTTTGGCAGTTATGAATAAGGCTGCCATAGGCACCCATGTGTAAGTTTTTGTGTAGACAGAAGTTTTCAGGTCCTTTGGGTAAATACCAAGGAACGTGATTGCTGTATCACATGGTAAGGATACATTTAGTTCTGTTAAGAAATTGCCAAACTGGCTCCTAAAGTGACTGTCATATTTTGGATTACATTCCCACTAGCAATGAATGAGAGTCCCCATTTTTCCATATCTTCACTAGCATTTGGCATGTCAGCATCCTGAATTTTGGTTATTCCAATAGATAAGTAGTGATATATCATTGTTGTGTTGGTTTACATTGCAGAGCATCTTTTCATATCCTTATTTTCCATCTGTATATCTTCTTTGATGAAGATTGATGAGGACTTTTGCTTTTTTTAATAAGTTATTTTCTTACAGGTGAGTTTTGACTTCTTTGTATATTTTGGATGACAGTTCTTGATCAGATGTTTCTTCAGGAAAACTTTTTTTCCCCCAATCTGTAGCAAGTCTTCTAATTTTGACACTTTCACAAAGCAGAAGTTTTTAATTTTAAATAAATCCAGTTTATCAGTTATTTCTTTTATGGATTGTGCCTTTGGTGTTGTACAAATATATTTTTAACCATTTCTTGTCTTTTAAATTGAGATGCTGGATATTAGCATGGAGATTGCAATTTTAAGGAAGATTACCATGTATATCTAATTTTACTGTCATTTATTTTTTCATGCATTAATTTATTCAACAACAAAAAAAATACCAAGAGTTATTTTAGGGACTGGGGACTCCACAGTCGTGAAATCACTACTCCTATATTCAGACAGCTCCTAGTCTAATGCAGATACTTGTAATACACCCAGAGAGTATTCTCTGGCACTGTGGAACCCCAGAAGAGAAATTCCTCATTCAGTTTCACATTATTAGGAAGAACCAATAATATGTTCTTAAAGAAGATTACTTCTAAGGAAAGAGAGAGAGATGCTTCCCAGGTCAAGAGGAGCAGAGAGGGCAGTCAACCCAAGGGGACAATGAAGCAAAGTTATGAAGAATCATTGCGTTAGGGAAGCCCTAAATTTGTAGGCACCGTTAGAGGATAATGGAAAGGAGTAACTGATGAGAAAGAAGGCTGGAGGGGAGGCCAGGGTCAGGTCACAGCAGGTGCTCATGAGACTGGCCTGCATCCCAAAGTTGATGGGATTTGTAAGAATTTTCTGTGGGAGGCTGACATGATCAGACTAATCCGACAAACTATATTCACCAGGCAATTTATACACTGATAACCTACTGGAATATAGGACTCTAGTCTATGAAAGTGAAAGTCACTCAGTTGTGTCTGACTCTTTGTAACCCCATGGACTATACAGTCCATGGGATTCTCCAGGCCAGAATACTGGAGTGGTTAGCCTTTCCCTTCTCCAGGGGATCTTGCCAACCCAGGGACCGAACCCAGATCTCCCGCATTGCAGGCAGATTCTTTACCAGTTGAGCCACAAGAGAAGACCAAGAATATTGGAGTGGGTAGCCTATCCCTTCTCCAGTGGATGTTCCCAAGCGAGGAATCAAACCGGGGTCTCCTGCATGGCAGGCGGATTCCTTACCAATTGAGCTATCAGGGCAGCCCCAGAGAATTTAATATGTCCCCCATCACCCCAAGCAACGTGGTTACTGTTATTATCCATTACTGTTATTTTTTTTTTTTAATTGAAAAACGAGAACAGAATTTTTCCAAGCATTCAGCCTGAGTTTCAGCTCTTACCCAAACCCAAAAAGTCTCGCTGCCTGTCTCATCCTTTCTTCCCATGGCGCCATCTTCACTCACTTAAGCCACACATTCACTGTGCAGTTCCTAAGAACAGGGAACTCTTTCCTATTGATGAAGCCTCTTGGCTTTTGGGAGCACCATAGCCTTCTCTGCAACACAGGACAACGTCATGGGACTCAGCTGCACAAAGTGGGGAGAGGAGCTTCCTGTTGGGCGTGGACTTCACTCGCTTGTCTCTCGTCAGGCTGCGCCACCTCACAGAGGTCGCTGGCAGTCCTGATAAGGCTGGTGCCCGCTCACCTGCTCATGCCTCCAGGAGGGTGAGGCTCGAGGGCCCTAAGCTGCCCGGAAGCCGGGTCCCGCTATGGGAGGGGCCATATCGGCTCTCCTCTGCTGCTGCTGCTGCTAAGTCGCCTCGGTCGTGTCCGACTCTGTGCGACCCCCGGGACAGCAGCCCCCAGGCTCCCCTGTCCACGGGACTCTCCAGGCACGGACACTGGAGTGGGTTGTCCTTCTCCCTGCTTCTCCTCCTGTTCTAAGAATATTTACTTAGGAAATATGCTACCTGGAGCAAGTGCTAAACTCAGCAGGAGAAAATAGAGATCTTGGTAACTAGCGGGAAAAGTAAGGACACAACGTGAAAGCAAATGACTGAGTGAAGTAGGCGGTCATCTACGGAGCCTCAGTGAAAATGAGGGCCTGCGACTAGAAGGGCGGCGAAGAACATTCCGTCTAACAACCAGCCTTCCGTCGTGAGTCAGACATTCCACACTTCTTATGGTAACAGTGAATCCTTGTTAACTTTCTTATGGAAGTAAAGAAAAATACAAATGCATAGATAACAACAAATACATAAACTGAACACATTCTCGTAACCAGCACCAGATCAAGAAACAGGGCACGTATATAAAAGAGTAAAACAATGTCATTGGCAGCAACATGGATAGACTAGAGATTATCATACGAAGTAAGTGAGACAGAGAAAGACAAATACCACATGCTATCACTTATGTGTAGAATCTAAGGAAATGATACAAATGAACTTACAAAAAAAAATTAACTCACAGACAGAAAAAAACAGGGTTATCAAACGGGAAAGGGGGAGAGATGGATGAATTGGGAATTTGAGATTAACAGATGCACAGTACTATATATAAAATAAACAACAGGGGCCTACTGTGTAGCCTAGTGGACTATATTCATTATTAATAATATTAATTATAGTATTATTTACATAATATAATAT
>SJYQ01000192.1:992803-1008929 GCA_006410935.1 Redunca redunca | reverse complement strand
ATATCACTCAAGTAATATGCAACTTTATTTGATTTCCTTATCATCTGCAAAACTGAGATGCCAGGGATTAAAGCAAAATAAACCAAAATTAGGCTCCAATTCCCATTTTCACTACTACAATGGCAGTTAGAAAACCAAAGGATTAGAATAGTCAACATTCATAACCCAGTATGGTACAAAGAACTCGATAATTACCAAGATTTCTGAAAATCCTATATTCTAATAAGACCATTTCATTCTTTATGAGAAAGTAGGAGAAAAAAATAAACACTTCATGGGAAAAACTAAACAAAGAGCAGAAATTGTTATTTGGATGAAAGACATCAGTTTTAAAAGCATAAGGACACCATGTATATGTTAATAAATCAAGCTAAAATTGGGTTTTACAAGCTGTCAAGGGTATCAAAATTGGATGAGACTGAGAGCTAAATGATTGACAGTTAATCTATACAATTAATTTTTAAATCATGTTATTGATTTAATTTATTAAATATGATGTATTTATTTATCTGTATTTATGGATAAGTGATACATATGTGTAACATGCTTCATACTGTCTTGTGTATGAACGCATTTATTATAAGAATTGTTGGAGATTTCTCAAAAATCATCACTATTTTAATATCAGTAACAATATTCCCTCAAACTTTTAACACTTAAAATCTACTTAATGAACAACAGACATAAATGCAGATGTTACATTTTAGGTAAGTTTAAAAACTATTAAACACAAATTTGTATACAGATAATTTATATTTTATAAAAGCTGTTTCATATTAGTCACAGCAAAGCTGTTATTTGCACATTTTTGTTAATAATTTAAATATCGTGATGATAGTTGCCTTAAGTTTCATATCAAATTGGTTTCTTTGCTCTTTATACTGTATAAGAGAAGCTCAGTTTAAAATTAATCCTCATCAGGAATAGCAGCAATAGTTTGGTGTTCCCTTCTGATATCCAGGTGTCTTTGGAATAAAGATGTTTCTGCCCAGAAGTGGTGTGTGCAGGCTGTTTGGGAACACCAAATACATCGCTGAGGATGTCAACGAACAAATGATAGAAATGGTCTATTTGTAATGCTGGTGTCATATGAGAAAACATTTATTTTCCCCCTAAAATGTGTGTAATTTAGTTTCCTTATATAAGCTGGTGAACTTCAGCCTGGAAAAACAGAACCCTATCCTGGAAATCCAGGAAGCAAATTGCAAAGACTTGCATCCATGGCCATAATTTTTCGGCTACCAGCTTCAACACCAAATTAGGACAGGAAACATATTGTTGACCACCAGATCCTGTCTGTGAACAGAGCAGAGTGAGAATTTCCTTGTCACACATATGGTTATGCTCTGTCAGTCCCTATCCCAGGACATCTTGTCCAGGTTACATCAGGGAACTCAGGATAATCATTAGGCAAGAGAAAGATACTCTCAATACCTAGGCTTTGGGTCTCCAGATAGAAACAGGACAAACATTTCCTGTTGACCTTTCCCTCACACGAGAACCACACATGTGCCAAAGGGTGATCAGTGTGTTCTACTTACCTCTCCTTTCTATAGTAAAGTATCTACCAGCCACTTCCAGGATAGTAACTGCTTTTCCAGGTTGTAGACGACTGAGTCCAGGAATGTCCATTTGGAATAAAGGTTCATTGTGTTATCTCTCTAAACATAAAGTTTATCATTAATATTGTGGCTGCTTTTATACTATCTCAGTAATAGTATAACATTTACCTATTTTTCTTTCTTAAACAAAGACTGCAAAGTTAAATAATGGTTCAATGATTCTGGTGACACCCCTATCCTTTAGCAACAAAATGCATTAATTTCGATGGGAAGAGTATTATTTTACTTTCTAGACAATCTTAGTTGTTTCAGGAGAAAGGTCAATTGTGTTTGTTTAAAAGCTGCAGAAAAGTTTCAAAGTGTTCATTGTCACTATGTGACATATTTGTTATAATTACATTAGGAGTAAAATTTAAAAAATATTAACATCTTACTTCCTGTACAAACTTTTCTCTTACCTTTGAGTAAATGAAATCATTATATCATTGCAACACAAAGAAGTTATATTCTACACTTCCATTGAGGTCCTGATCATTACTTAATTTTTTTTCACATTATAATCTGGTTTGTAGCATTTTGTATTATTATTCTTATCTCAACATTCATGCTTTAAGTGTTATTAAGCTGGTGTTCTATTTTTTGTGTGAACAAGGGATATAATTCACCAAAGTTCTAACAATAAAAATGGGAAAATTACAAATAAAATGATGAGAAGAAAATTACAGAAAATTATGTATTTGGGAGAAAACTATACTACCATCTAAATATTGGCTGGGATGACATGACCAGTCTTGCACTGTATTCATAATCTTGAAGACCATAATAGGACTTACTAAAGTATCCAAATGCCTATGAAAACCATCTGTAAATTTACATTTTAAAACAATTTAATGTGTGTACATAATTTCCTCTAAAATTATGTTTTTCCTCTTAAAATCATACTCAGAACAACTAGTTGGTCATTTTTAGACCTCATTTTGAGAGATATTGGTGTCTAGATATATATCATAATCAAAAACATTGGTCCTCAAAAAGAGTTGTATTAATGTTGCAGCAATTTTTAGTTTGGCATTAATTTTTCCTAGTTTCACATGTATTTATTGAGTATTTATATTTTACCAACTGTTGCATAAGATGCAAGGAGAGACACAGACAATAAAAAGACATGTCTCCACTTTCTAGGAATTTATAATTAACAGGTAATACAGGTAAGGACACAGCTAGTCATAACTCTAGACAAGCTATGGACGGGTCTGTACTCAGATGATAAAGATTCAGTATGCTTAAAGGAAAGAGAACGTGACTAAGATGATCAGCAAGGGCTACAGGGAAGGATGCATTTCAGGTGAACCTGAAAGAATCTGAGAAAGCAGGTATAAAGTTGGTGCCCACTCTCACCGCTGTAGCAGCAGCAGCCTGGTCCTTTGCTATGAGGCATTCATTTTTCACACAGTAAGAATCTATCAAAAGCCTCTGAGACCTGGAACTGCAAGTATCAGGTCTGTATTTTAAGAAATGTCACTCTGGTAGAATTGAAAAACATGAGAAAGAGTATCAAAAAGTTGGTTTTCGGGAGAAGCAGGAAAGAATAAAATAATCCAAATGTCCAAACAACCTCTCAGGCATTAGGAAGCTGTGAGTTGAAAGATATGAAAGAAAAGAGAAGGTCACTTGGAATCAGAACGGGACAGGGAGCTGTCTGCTCCCAGCACCAGGCTAAGGGCAGGAGAGGAGGTGAGCTGTGTGCAGAGAGGGACAGACACTTACAGAGCCAGATCATTTGACTTCAAAGGCCATACCTCTACACATGTAGATGAATAGAGAGAGGGACACGGTGTATACACACAAGCACACACACACTTGGCTGTATGTATGAATGTGTGTCCATATGCTACATGTAAACAGACTCTGGACGGGTGTGAACTTAGTGTTTTACATGGATCCCAGTTTGGGCAGTATGCTGAATACCTCAATAAAACCTGATCCAAGTAGGCAATCGCTTGGCTTTCAAAACTGACTTGGGTTTGAGGGCAGTTGAAGCACACAATAGTTTAGGGACAGTCTGATGGGTTATCAGAGCCCTAAATCAAGGAGCAGGGTGCTCCCTGATTCTTTTGCAATAAGATTCCTGTACTCTAGCAACTTGCCTCACCTTCTCTGACCTCACCCATTTTCCTCCCCAGACCAGATTCCAACCAGCTGTTTCCAACTCGGCCTCACTTTGGAGCAGAGAACATCATGGTCATAGAAAGCATTCAATATTTAATTACCAGTATTAGTATAAGTAGAGGAGTTTAATTTCTTAAATGATAAGTAAAAAAAATGATCTCATAAAATTAATGATGCCCCCCTAAATAAATCAAGTCCTCCAAGCGAAACACTACATTATCCAAGGAATAAGCTTGCCCTGAGGCGGTCAACAGTTTCCACCTCTGTTATACATATTATAACATTATGCACACCCTTTTAAAAGCTAGACATAAGCAAAGAAAATCTTTGAATATTTTGAAGGGAATAAATTCTAAAGAATTGATAAATTTGTTTTTTTCGGTTTCTTTGAGCCCCATAGCTCTTTCTACTGAAGTATTAAGGCCATTCTCCTTGAACAGATCGAAGGCAAAGCTGATGCAGTGGGAGATTGCATGGCCACAGAACTACTCAGAGGGAAGTAGAGGCGACTACCAGCCCTTAGGCTAGGACACTACCACGACTGCGGATTGTTCTGGACACAGCCATATACACGTCCTCTCTAAGCATAAGTGACTGCATGAATGAGACATAGAGGAAATTAGGAAAGTAGTTCCATTTCTTGAATGCATGAGTGTGTTCATTCCCACTTGCATATTTTGCTCAACAACCATCGTTTATTAGTCACTAAATAAATAATTGAGCTTGCCTCCTCCATAGAGAGAACAGTCCAGGAACCGTTCTTTTTTTTTCTTTTTAGCAGGGAAGGGGTTCTTGTTTTATTTGCAAAATGCACTGCCATCCCTCGGGAGTCAATCCCTGACCACTGGAAGGTCAGCTGCAACCCTGTCACCAGCACATGTCACCGCTAGGTAACCGGAAAGGACTACGCGATGCTGCGCGTCACCTCAGGAATCTCTCCAGACTCAGATGCGCCAAGGTGTATTGACACAGCTGTGTCGTCAGACTTACCCACACCTGCTCTCCTAGGCCTCAGACAGAGCTATTAATTTCAGAGTCATGTTTTCTCTAGTGCCAATATCAGGCAAATCCACAGGACTTTTTCTTTTCCCTGATACCTTCTGTTTGGAACACAAAGAATAAAAACAGAATGATCTGAGCTGAGACAGCTCTTGCATCCTTAGCTCATCCCAAGGTAGAAGCCAGGATAATTATGGAGAGACATATGTTGATGGTAATAAAGCAGTTATGTATAGTCACTATCTGTTTTGAAGATTAACTGTCTACCACATTGCAGTATTTAAGCATGAGACCATTTCAGATTTAATACATGCTCCCCAACCCCCTTTCCACCATAAAACATAGTCCAGGAAAAGACACAATTTACATAACTTACAACCAGAGGATTTCACTAATATAAACAATTCTGATGCCTAACAGTTGGCACCCAAAAAGACAATTTATGAAGTTCCTGCTCCTTCCTGCTGCCAAATCCAGGGTGACATGTTCATTGATTTCCTCATAAAATCTACGATTGCTTCAGCAAGAGCAAGACAAGGACTTTTTATTTCATTTTTATAAGCCTGGATGAGCAGATGAAATGCAGAAGGGCCAACACGAATACTAAGTTTCAGTCTGTCAAACTGCAAAACGGCAAAGACATTAAGCTTCCATGTCATAGCTGCTAATAGAATTACCAGAACATTGTCAAACTTTAGCAATGCTTTGAAAGTACAAAATCTGGTACATGCCAACTCCTTCTATGATGAGGCAAGGTTAAAAACAGACTTACAACACCCTCTGCTTGAACCACCAAATAATCACTAGGACTTAATTAAATGCAAACAAATAAACACATGAAAATGATCCAGGTAGCTGAAGTTCAAGTGTGGCGGAAACTGAAGACAGAGCCATTTTCTATTAGGAAATGAATGATTCATTCTAACTCATCCACAGCTCCCAAAATGCCAACTTTTGTGACTGAAATATGATTTTATGCAAATTATATCAAGTGATTCATCTACATTAATAACATACTCTACATAAAATAAACATTAAATGTCATGCTTATAAGCATCTTCAGTATGTGCTACAATAGCAAAAAAAAAAAAATAGCAGTGTAGAAGGATTCTTTTTGAAGGTTGAGTTGTTTAAGAGAAAATTAAACTAATTCTTTAAAAAAATCTTTTAGACCAATATAGCTGAGCAAATAACACTTCTATAAAGATGAAGGAGTCTACAACATGAGCAATGTAGCACATTCATTTGCTATAGTTTCTACTCCTGGAATTTTACACTGGAGACCTAAAAAAAGAATAGTTTCAGTCTATAATAGTCCATTATGAGGCATTCCACATGCATAAATTCTCAATATTTCATAAATAGTGTAGCTATGAAAAAAATCATTCATGCCTTACATTTAGAAAATGGACCCTTGTGGAATATTGCCTTTTTCAACCTCAGCAAACATAAGTTAAATATTTATAAAACAAAATTTATTGAAACTATTTCAATCCTTGAGGGAGCAGAATAGACACTTAAAAAGAATCAGCCTGAACTTAGCAGTCTTCTGTGTATTAATACTACATATGTATGTGCAACAACCATCTATAGAAATATTAAAACAGATTTGCTAGTTTTCAGCGCACACCAGAATATATAAATACAGGTTGCAGTCAATCTTACTAGAATCATTCAACTAACTGATCAATACTATCAACACAGACTGGTTTGGTTTTTTAAGAGAAACAAAAATACTAAAGAAAGCTAAAAATATCTACTGCTCAGAAAACCTCATCTCTTATACTTAATGATTAGATAATGAAAACAATACAGAAAGGGACAAAATTAAAAAGTGAAAATTTACTTCAATCAATCCCATCCTTTTCTCTAAAGGCAAACACTACTAACTTTCCTTTTGTTTCTTCTAGAAAAAGAAAGAAAAAGGTTTAATAATATAATAAATAATGTATGCAAATATGTATATTTTCCCATATTTAACATTCCCGTAACTTTAAAACTGTACAGTGTAAACATAACTTTTATACATACTGAAAAACAAACAAACAAAAAAAATCATTGCAATATTCACCATATTGTGGTGAACTGGAATAGGCCATGCTTAAATTGATAATATTTATCTATCTTCAAACTCCAAAGATAGGCTACCATATTTCATATCTTCACAACTGAGAGTTCCTTATCAATATGTTGACTCCAGGGATGTTCAATTATTTGCCAATTATATAGGCACAGGTGTAAAAACCAGATCTTTTCGTATTTTTATGTATTTTGGTTTCCCTCTGAATGAGGTTGAACAACTATTTTTGTGTTAAATAGCAACTTATTTTTCATTATTTACAAATTTACTGTTTATACCTTTGTCGATTTTTCTATTCTGGGTTATTTTTTCTATGAGATATTTTAAAAATATTTTAATGAGTCTGGACCTAACTTGTGTGAATATTTTTCTCTAATCAGTCATTTGCATTTTGGTCCTTCTCAAACTATTTTCTCTCCCAAGGTTTTTGTTTTCTAACATGTTTTATGTAGTGGTTTATTGAGCTTTTCTTTATAAATTCTGGATGTTATACCCTTTTAGAAAACATCTCTCTGCCAAGTTTATATATACATTTAGCAACACTTTTAAGAAAAAGTATAGGCTCACTTTTTTTTTTTAATGTTTAAAGTCTATTCCATCTGGAATTTATTTTGAGGTAAAAAGTAAGATAAGGACCCAGTTTTATCTTTTTCTGCAATGGTTAACCAGTTATTTCCCATTACTTACTAAATAATATTTTTTCTCAGTGATTTAAAAATTATACTATTGTCATGAGTTAAATGTGAAAAACACGGGACTTCTTCCCTTCACTCTTCTCCACTACAGAGTTATTTGATTTTTGTAACTTTATAACATATTTTAATATCTGGTAGAATTAGTTCCACTCTCATTGATTACTTTTTTAAAAAAAAAATGCTGTGAATATTCTCAAATGTATCCTTTTCAGGTATATTTTAGTAACAAAGGGCTTCCCTCAAAGTTTACTTGGTAAAGAATCTGCAATGCAGGAGACCCTGGTTTGATTCCTGGGTCGGGAAGGTCTGCTGGAAAAGGGAAAGGCTACCCACTCCAGTATTCTGGCCTAGAGAATTCCACGTATTCTATAGTTCACGGGGTTACAAAGAGTCAGACACAACTGCGCGACCTATTCTATAAATTTCCTTTTGATTTCTTCTGTGACTCAAGAATTTTTTGAAGGGCTTTTTGAGGTATGATATTTAAAGTGGTTTGGAGACGAGAATGGCAACCAACTCGAGTATTCTTGCCTGGACAATTCCATGGATAGAGGAGCCTGGTGGGCTACAGTCCATGGGGGTCACAAAGAGTCAAACCCAACTGAGCAACTAACACCTTCACTTTTAAGGTGGTTGGATTTTATGTTTGTGATACTATTTTACTTTGGGGACTATGTCAAAGTTTTCAGGTCTAATATTATCTCCATTTCTATATATGACCCATTGTTGTTGATTAGTCACTAAGTTGTGTCCGGCTACTTTTGTGACCCCACAGGCTGCAGCCCACCAGGATCCTCCTCTATCCACAGGATCTTTCAGGCAAGAAGACTGGAGTGGGTTGCCATTTCCTTCTTCAGGGGATCTCCCCAAACCAGGGGTTGAACCTACGTCTCCTGCACTGGAAAGTGAATTCTTTACCACCAAGTGACTGGGGAAGTTCCCATGACCCATAGGTAAAAGAATAAAATCTGTTCTCTAGACATATGGATCATCTCTTCCTTCATCCAGCCAGCTATCTAGATACCTCCCTATAAATATATTTTCAGGATGTTTTACAGTATAATTCTTGTTTTATTTTAGTCTACATAATATTTTAATGTCTGACATAACGAATTAACTTTTCTTGACATCACTGGGTTTCTGTTAAATTTTCTTTGTATTTCTCACAGTTAAATGCTTATTTTATCTTGTAATCTCCCAATATGTTACATTGGGCTTCCCTTGTGGTTCAGCTGGTAAAGAATCCACCTTCAGTGTGGGTGACCTGGGTTTGATCCCTGGGTTGGGAAGATCCCCTGGAGAAGGGAGCAGCTCCCCACTCTAGTATTCTGGCCTGGAGAATTCCATGGACTGTATAGTCTATGGGGTTGCAAAGAGTCGGACACAACTGAGCGACTTTCACTTCACTTTCGTATGTTACATCACATTAATGGGTATTCTTTCATGTATATTCACTGATGTAATAAATCAACCTCTCATGTTTCATTTTCAAAACTTTTTTGTCTTTAAAGTCCTATATGGATTGTCTTTAAAATATATGTTTTCATCTCTGGGGATTTGACAATTTTAAAGTTAGTTTTTAGTCATTCTATTCTACACAGGCTTCTCATTCAATTTCTAATATAAGACCTGAGCAATTTGTACTTTTCATCAACCTTCTATATCCCAACATTTGGTTTTGATAATCATTTTATACATTATAAAAACTTACAATAAAATAATTTGGAACTAGTTATAGTGATAGCTGTTAACAAAAGTTATAGTAGTAATCATTTTACAACACATACAAATATAAAATCGTTTTAAATTTGAAACTAATGTTATTTGTCACTATCTTAATAAAAAATTACAGTATTTACTCTCCATAATTCTTTTGATTGTTGCTGTTGTTGTTCAGTTGCCAAGTCATTTCTGACTCTTTGCCACCCCATGGATGGCAGCACACCAGGCCATCTGTCCCTCACCATCTCCCAGAGTTTGCCCAAGTTCATGTCCATTGAATCAGGGATGCCATCCAACCATCTCATCATCTGTCACCCTCTTCTCCTCCTGCCTTCAGTCTTTCCCAGCATCAGGGTCTTTTCCAGTCAGTCAGCAGTTCACATCAGGTGGCTAAGTATTGGAGCTCCAGCTCCAGCATCAGTCCTTCCAATGAATATTCAGGGTTGATTTCCTTTAGGATGGACTGGTTTGACCTCCTTGCAGTCCAAGGGACTCTCAAGAGTCTTCTCCAGCACCACAGTTCGAAAGCATCAATTCTTCGGCATTCTGCCTTCTTTATGGTCCAAGTCTCACATCCATACATGACTACTGGAAAGACTGTAGCCTTGACTATAAGACCTTTATCGGCAAAGTGATGCCTTTGCTTTTTAATATGCTGTCTAAGTTTGTCATAGCTTTCCTGCCAAGAAGCAATCATCTTGTAATTTCATGGATGCAGTCACCATCCGCGGTGATTTTAGGGCAAAGAAGAAATCTGTCACTGCTTCCACCTTTTCCCCTTCTATTTGCCACAAAATGATGGAACTGGATGTCACAATCTTAGTATTTTTGTTTTTTTAACATTGAGTTTTAAACCAGCTTTTTCACTTTCCTCTTGCACCCTCATCAAGAGGTTCTTTAGTTCCTCTTTGCTTTCTGTCATTAAAGAGGTATCATGTGCATTTCTGAGGTTGTTGATATTTCTCCCCACAATCCTGACTCCAGCTGATTACTCATCCAGCCGGCATTTCACATGATATGCTCTGCATATAGTTAAATAAACAGGGTGACAATAAACAGCTTTGTCATACTCCCTTCTCAATTTTGAATCAGTCACTTGTTCCATATTAAAGGTCCTAACTGTTGCTTCTTGACCTGCATACAGGTTTCTCAGGAGATAGGTAAGATGGTCTGGTATTCCCATCTTTTTTAAGAGCTTTCCACAGTTTGTTATGATCCATACAAAGACTTTCGCGTAGTCAATGAAACAGAGGTAGATGTTTTTCTTGGTATCATAATTGTTTAGTTTTCTTCTATACCTAAATGACATGGATGCCTACCCTTACCCTTGACCACAGCTCCCTCCGGTTACATCATTAAGCTATTTGTTTCTGTTCTTCATTTTGTAGTGTACTCATTTCTTCTCTGAATCCCCAAATTCCATCTCTGTGCTTGAAATGTCTTAATAGTAACTTAAGTAAAATGTGTTTTAGTATCATTCACTTACACCCATTTTTCCCTGAAACATGTCTTCTTGTTTCTTCAGATTCATTTCTTCATTTATTTCCTAACTTTTGTTTTCTTAATATGTGTATAATCAATCACTATCTCACTCATGATAAACGTGGCCAGGCCGGCCTAGAACTTCTACTCGAATGATTAGTGTGGACCAATCCCTTCTCGCCTGAGCTGAGGTTTATTCAGCTCCCTCCAGACACTACCATGTGCTGTCTGCTCACATCTGCGGCAGATGCTAAGGGCCAGAGTGTGGAGGATGGTTGGTCTTGGTTGTGGACTGTCCTGGTTGGTGTCTTGGGGCTTTGCCATCGGCTCTCTGGTTTGTTCATTCTCTTGTATCAGGATCCATTCCACTTCCTTGGGAATCAATTCAGTGCCTGTGATTTCAGATATCTTCCTCTGCTTCACCCAGAGTCCCTGACCTTCTAACCCACCAGGAATACCTCAGGAGATGATTTAGTCCAATTAGCTTCTCTCTTCCCAATAGCCAGTTTACCTCCTTCTCCGATGCAATAGAGATAAAGCATTAAACAGACAGAAGGCAACAGCACCCAGGGGTTCCAGTACATGCTTTCCAATTCATTCCTGCTCCTTAGGCAATTTATTTTCTTTTGTTTTCTGGTCGGCTAAAACCTTGTTTATTGCTGAAGATAATTAGCTCTGAATGTTTATGATAGTTCTGCTTTTTATCCCCTACTTTTCATGCTAGCAGGGAGACACCAAGATAGAGAACTCCAGAAATTACTCTCTCCTGGGAGTGAGAAGACAGCCACCCCCATGGAAATTTCCATGAGGGGTTGCTTGATTAGCTTCTCTGTGGTTAGGAGCAGGGAGTGTTTCAGGACTTTAATTCACTCACGTCTCCTCTGTTTGGCTTATGTGGAGAGCACTGTAGGAGCACGTGGCAGATCGCTAAAGGAACCACGCTGACTCTGGGACCCAGGTGTGTCTCCTTAGTCAAACGCTAGTTATTTTCCTCTTGTTGAAAACTTTTTCTCCCTCTTGATATATATGTATAGATAGATGGATGTAGGATAGATAGATAGATGGACTGTAAAAGTTGATTTAATTGTATATAATGTTCATGCTATTGGTTTAGGGAAACTATTTTGAGATTTACTTTCACTGGGCAATTGAAAAAAATAGAAAATGGTATTCACGGTTATTGACATCACTAATATACTTATGTTGAATTTTAGAAGGGTTATTTAAAATACAAATCTGTGACATACACACACTACTATATATAAAAACTCTACTCAGTATAACCTGCACGTTTAAAGAATCTGAAAAAGAATGCTTATATGTATACCTGAATCACTTTGCTGTCCACCTGAAACACATTATAAACCAACTATACTTCAATAAATTAATATAGAATACGAATATTGCATAATTTATTTTACTTACCATTTAAATATTCATAGAAAAGTAGGAGTTAAACTGAAACTGGCTAAAGAGCATGGGGTTGGGAGCAGAATACATCACACAACAGAATCTAATTCTATGAACTCCATCCTCCTGAGTAACCCACGTTATTCAGGTACAAATGGAAATGAGACAAAAACAACCATGAGGGGCAGAGATGGAAAGGCCAAAACCCTTTGTAGGTCTAAAACTTGAATCTCACCAAGCCCAATCTGGCTTTTGGACAAAGGGAGGTAGTTTTCATAAATTCAAGTTATAAAATGAAGAAGCAACCACAGTAACCAGTAATAGTGAAGCGCGAGTTTGACACTCAGCAAAGCCTGCCTTGGAGATTCATTCTGAATACAAACCATCTGGAATGATTAAACACAGCTGATATATAAAATCTACATTTGTTATCAACTCACAACTATAAAAGAAAAATCACCTAAGGGTTCATTTAAGAAGCCTATTCTTCATTCAGTTCATTTAAAACAGAAATTGATTTTTTATACAATTAAAATAGAAAAGTTGAATACAAATTTTCAGGAATTGTCATGTGTTATATGAGCATGTCATGCAAATCTGTGTATCTTACTGAGGTGTGTAGGAGCGAGGAGGAAAAACTAATCTGTTGGTGGAAGCTTGCCCATAGTTACTCTATAGGGCTGATATTTCTAAGGACTACAAAATTAAAACAAATTAGTTAGGAGCTAAAAGAAGTCTCCACATAAGACAAGTAAGCAGTATATTTCTAAGGAAGATAATACTAAGAGGTTAATCTTTATATATTTCCACTCTTCTTTGTATATATATTAAATACAGTTTTCAGCTTTTTAAAAACTTGTCAAAATAAACCATTTAGGTTAGTAAGACAGTTCATCTAACCAATGTTTTTTCCTGCTGAAAACATATATGCAGAGTTTTGACTGATGATTTGTTTTTGGCTTTTGTTAAGACACAGGAGAGAAAAACTAATTTGAGAATTATACTACAATAGGATAGGTAGTCTCTAATTTTCCCGAACTCTCCAATCCTAAACTGAAAAGAAAGAAGCATATAGATGATAATAAATCATTTATGTTAATAATGGCAATTTTATTTTGTAATTATCTCTCTAAAATTAGGCTTCTTTTCCCAAAGAGATAGCAAACAAAAATAGTTGAAAAAAGCATAACCCGGCCTATAGAATAGTGAAAGTGAAAGTCACTCAGTAGTGTCTGACTCTTTGTGATCCCATGGACTATACAGTCCATGGAATTTTCCAGGCCAGAATAATGGAGTGGGCAGCCGCTCCCTTCTCCAGAGGATCTTCCCAACCCAGGGATTGAACCCAGGTCTCCCACATTTCAGGGAGATTCTTTACCAGCTGAGCCACCAGGGAAGCCCTCAGTTTACTTATAAGTGAGCAGTTTTAGAGGATCAAGGCTCCTCCCTGCATATTGAATAACTATCCTTCAAATGCTGTGCAGTTTAAATACAGCTGAAAAAAAATTGTATGAATTTAAATTAACAGAAGAAAATAGGATTTAATTCAAATGATCCTAGGGTTCAAATGCATCATTACCATTCAAAACCAAAGCTAACATTGTCTTAGAATAATTACTTTGAAAAGAAAATTATGTAATTCCTACATGTAATATGAGGCCATTAGCCATCATAACTAGAATTTCTTTAGGGAACAGCTATAGTATATGATGAAGGCAGCTTAATCCTACCTCCGAGAATTAAAATATAATCTCTCATACTCCATAAAGTTGTCACTTGATTGTGTGATGAGAAGAAAAGACCTATCCAGGGAAAATGCTAAAGGATATGTATTCAGTTCAGTTCAGTTGCTCAGTCATGTCCGACTCTTTGCGACCCCATGAATCACAGCACACCAGGCTTCCCTGTTCATTACCAACTCCCAGAGTTTACTCAAACTCATCTCCATTGAGTTGGTGATGCCATCCAACCATCTCATCCACTGTTGTCCCCTTCTCCTCCCACCTTCAATCTTTCCCATATCAGGGTCTTTTCAAATGAGTCAGTTCTTTGCATCAGGTGGCCAACATGCTTATTGTTTTAAGCATTAAGTTTGGAGGTCATTTGCTATATGTGTATGTGTTAATCCCTCAATTGTGTCTGACTCTGTGACCCCATGGACTGTAGCCTGCTGGGCATCCTCTGTCCGTGGAATTTTCCTGGCAAGAATACAGGGGTGGGTCACCATTTCCTTCTCTAGGGGATCTTCCTGACCCAGGGATCAAACCTGGGTCTCCTGTATTACAGGCAGATTCTTTACCATCTGAGCCACCAAGGAAGCCTCCTACAATGTTTTGCACAGTGTTTTTCTTATTATTCAGGGGGTAGGTTGACCTAGAGGTAAACTTTGTAAGCTTAGGATCTTCTCTCTAGCATCTATGTCTCCTACACCAATCACGTCTTTCTTCTACTGCACTCCAGTGAAAGAGCGGGTTATCATTTTTGGTTGAAGAGTTATTTCATGAATGGGAACCAAATTGGAAAAGTTTTCTTCATTGCTAAGATGTTTCTCATGCAAAATAATTAAACATTCCATTTGGAAACCAAAAAAGATTCAAAACTAATATATTGGGGTGACCTGTCCTAGGTGCGGCTAATAATGAAATCAAACAAAATCTGGCCTGCTTTTTACTATCAACATGTGCTGTGATTCCAAATAATGTCAGTAGTACAATATTTGTCTTCCCCAAAATATATTTTAGTGATCTAAGTTCTAAAAAAGAAAAAAAATACTGTAGTAATTAAGCTTCAACCTAGAAACTTAAGAAAAATAAACTTAGCCTTTTATCTACCAAAAGTAATTCACAGAAGTCCCAACTATATAGTCAGCCCAAGACATATGTGAACTCAGATACCTGCATTTGTTTTGAAAATAAGTCCATAATTCTTTGTAATAATTCATTTCAGGTGGTTTTTTGTCTTTGTAGTACTACATATTTCTACTTTTAAGCAAAGGAGTCATAATAAACAATAATAACATGTGATTGCCAAGACAAATAGATTTGAGTTACTTCATTATGTCATTCTATTTGAATTCCTGGGGTTTTCACTCATGTTTAATATTTAAGAGAGTGAACTAGTACAAACTGTGAGATTTAATACTTAGGAAAGTATGAAAATTTTGATTCACATATAAAATATTTCAGTGAATTTTAATATTTTTAAATTTATTTTTAAAAAGTCATCATTTCTGAACCATTGAACACATCTACTACTTCACACCTATTAGCATAGCTATCATAATTTTAAAAAACATATAAAACTGTAATAATTAAAACAGTATGATAGCAAATCAATCAAAATAGACACAGAGATCAATGAAACAGACAGCTCAGAAGTAAACCCATCCATAAAGGTAAATTAATTTCCAACAAAGATGCCAAGAACATACAACAGCAAAAGGACAGTCTCTTCAATAAATGAAGGAAAACTGGATAGCCACACGCAAAAGAAACACACCTGGACCATATCTTACAACATACACAAACATTAACTTAAAATGGATTAATGACTTGAAGTAAGCCCTGAAACCATAAACCTCCTAGAAGAAAACATAGACGGTGAGCTCTAGGATACCAGTCTCGGTGACCAATGTGTGGATGAGATACCAAAAACAAAGGCAGCAAAAGCAAAACAAATGGTACTCTAGCAAACTGAAAAGTGTCTACACAACAATGAAAACTATCCACAGAATATTTGGAAATCATTTATGATAAGGCATTAATATCCAAAATACATCAAGAACCCATACAACTCAACAGCAAAAGGTCAGACAGCCCAGTTAAAAATGTACAGAGGCTCTACAAACACTTCAAGAACTCATACAACACAATAACAAAAAGCCTAACCACCCAATTTAAAAACCCACAGAGGAACTAAATAGACCCTTCCAAAAAAAGATATACAGATGGAAACAAGTAAAGGAAAATATCTCAAGTCACTAAATCACCAAGTCAAAACCACAATGA
>SJYQ01000192.1:951446-989095 GCA_006410935.1 Redunca redunca | reverse complement strand
AAAAAAAAAAAAAAAAAAAAAAAAGGAAAAGAATCTGAATAAAATAATGAACACAATCGACACCATAAACTTCAGTTGACTTTGGATTATGTTTTAAATAAAAAGTAAAACAAAATGCTTTTCCTGTCCTACAATGCTATTTAATCAAATAATTCCTAAGCAAGTTTAGAAATACCTCTCTGTTGACTTTTCGTGCTGGTTAGATAGTCCAAAATGTCAAGGCATCAAACCTTCTGCTTGGTGGATTTGCCACGGTGGGCATGTTCCTGAATAACTTTCTGAGCAATGCAGCAGAGAAAACAACTGGCTATATTCTCAAATTCACTCCAGCTCATCCCTCACTTGGAGAAAGCAATGGCACCCCAGTCCAGTACTCTTGCCTGAAAAATCCCATGGACAGTGGAGCCTGGTAGGTTGCAAACCATGGGGTCGCTAAGAGTTGGACACGACTGAGCGACTTCACTTTCACTTTTCACTTTCATGCACTGGAGAAGGAAATGGCAACCCACTCCAGTGTTCTTGCTTGGAGGATCCCAGGCATGAGGGAGCCTGGTGGGCTGCCGTCTGTGGGGTCGCACAGAGTCGGACACGACTGAAGCGACTTAGCAGCAGCAGCAGCAGCATCCCTCACTGAGAGCAAGGCCTCTGATAATGGTGAAATGTGTCTTCAAACAAATAGCAATACATCCAGATAGAAAGAACTGTGTTATAGAATCTAATGCCCATGAACCAATGACCATTTTGATACATTTTAATGCCAGAGCCACAGAGAACCTGATTACTTTGAGGAAAAAGACAAGAACTAGTTTATAAGGAGACTTAAGTTTTCTCTTTTCATTTCATTTTTTGAAGCAAAAGGAAAATATGAAATTTTAAACTATCATCAGCTGATTAAGAAAGGTATCTTAAAAAATGGAAAGCTAAAAAATATAAGAATATTTAAATGTATAACTTAGAGTATTAGAAATTGGGTATATTTAGAGTTAAGTTTTCTCCCCACATATTAATTCTTATTACTTTTTTCCTCTTTGTTAGAAAAAAAAAAAAGACATTCATGCTGATATAGCAAAAATCTAAATTATCTGTTTTTTAAATAACTTTTTTAAAGCCACCATTCCTAGTTAGAGAAATTTCACTATCTGAACCTTCTTTCCTTTTCATTTTTGAGTTATGCCAAACACTTTCAGTTCATCTTGGCTTTCAGGATGACCTTGAAGAAAGTTTTTTCAGTGGGATAACACATAAAACATCATCAGGTATGAAATGGAGATAAGTAACAAGTGGGCTGTGGTAAGGATTAAAGGAGATAATATATGCCAAATACTTAGAAAACTTAGCCTAGACGCATAGGAGCCTCCAGTCTGCTGGAACTGTTAAACTCAAGGCATTGTCTTAACACTGAGACGGAGACCAAGAAAGACAGTAAAACTACCCTGAATTTCATCCTTTCCAAAAGACAGAAGTGGAAATATATATTATATATTTATACACATAATTATAAATTTCATACATTTATATACTGATAAATATTATGTTAAATATCATGTAATATTTATAGATAATATATATGATTCATTTATATATATATACATGAAACTGGTTTTAGTTCTAAACAGTATCTATTAATTTTCTTTGCAGAACACCTACATCAATGGGATTGGTAAAAGGAAGGAAACATTCAGAGAACCCAGGAGAAGCCAAGGGGGAGGCAGAAACAGACAAGGATTCGGTGTCAGCAGACCCGGCTTTCCTGCACCGGTGTCAAGGGTGGGCGCCTGCCGACAGCCGGTGCGGCAGAAGAGGTCATGTGACAAGAGCGCACTCAACACTTAAACACCACAGGTCTTAAGGAAAATGGTTGGGAGAAGTTTCATCAACTAGCCAATATGTTCTGCTAATTCAGGAAGAAATAATATTTTAAAATAACTAAGAAGCAAAGAGGGGGGATGGTCAGTGAATACATTTTTTTTTTTCTAGTTGATCAGTGAGGAGCAGAAAGGAAAACACAGGATGAGAGACAGGATGTTAATGTGACGGGGTGAAAGTCGAGAGGTGGATTAACTCTTTTTAATCCATATTTTCATCGACTGTCTATAGAGAAAGGCTTATCATGTTTCAGCCCACTCAGAATACTAACTGAATAGGGGAGTATTATTTAAAAAAGGACCTCAGTGAACAACACAAAATAATTCAGAATGCCTCCATGCACAGTGCTGTTTTTAAATAAAATCACATATAAAATTACTATATAAATTGTAGGAGCAGATTCCATGTATCAGTTCGCTAGTTGGTTGGTTTTCCTCACTACAGTCTGAAATAACCTTCAAGATGAATTTTTATCAAAAGTGACATCAAAACTCCTACAAAAGGAAATAGCAGTATGTATGTAGGCATACACACAGTCCTTAGGAACCGAATCTAAGACAGAGTATGTTGATGACAAAGATACGTGCAGCATTCTTTGAACTCATTTGCTCATGTCTTTACCTTTCCTGCTGAGCTCTGAAGTAAGCAAACCATTCCTAGTTAATTTAGGATGTGTCTGTCATCAAAACAAATCTAAAATGCAAGCGGCAGTGACTTTATTAGCACTTACTGATCCCAGGGGTGATAAACACGCTTGTTTACTTAATATGTGCAAGCGAAACTGTTGGCAAAAGAGCAACGGCTCAGACTGTTAAGTAGATAAAATTCACATCACGATATAATCCCAGTAATTGTCAGAATCTATACCAGCAGTGGCCACCTTCTGTGGCATCAAGGGCCACATTATCAACCTGTGAGACACCTCAGGGTCATTGATAATTGCCATTAGTTTGCATATATTAACACATGCTTTGCCTCTAAGTGCTTCAAAGCTTTAGTTTGCCAAATATCCAGTAAGTGCTCTATGTCACTGTGTGAATGTGCCTAACATACCAGAATATGTCATTCTGTCCTGGGCTTTCAAACTTTCACTGAAGAGCTGCCACACACACTTGTTCAGATGGGTACTGTGAGTTTTAAGATGTTCCCCTGCGGGACATGATGGGCTGGAAGCTTTCACCTTTCATCTCTTTTCCTTTTATTTCCTCTACAATGTGCTTTCTAACCATGTGCTGGTATTGGAGTAAAGATAAAATCTCTGCGATCCTGCCCTTTGGGATGCTGTGTCATCCTCGCTACGGTGTTTCTTGACGCTCCTATGTCTGAAGACCTCAGCACTGGCTGCACCTCTGCAGACAGGCAAAACCAGCTGGATGTGGATGTACACGCTACACCCCTCTTCCTTCTGGCAAGAGAAGATGGGTTTTTGTAAATAGGAAGAAAAAGATGAGCACAAAGCAGAAGAAACTGCCAGCACCTTTAACCCAAGGAAACAATATGGGCGGAAGGAAAGAAGGGTGGGCAGGCAGTGAAACGAGCCAGATGAAACTTGCAGAATAGGCTGGCGAGAGACTGCTTCTCTTGCGGTATCAATCCCTGGGGGCAAAAAGCAATGGTTTCCAAATGGTACAAAGGGTGAGATACGCTCAGGTCCTGTGATTTGCACAGGCAAAAGAAGACATTAATTACTCAAGTTCCTGAGGATTTTAAACCTTGCCAGCACTTCCCCTAGGGCAGAGTTTGACATACACCCACATGTACCCACATGCTCACACCAAACCTGTTTTCCATCTTTTCCATGCCCAAAATGAAAATGCGGATGTTCTATCATGTCAATGCATAGTCTTCCAAACAGAAAAAAAAAATCTAAGTAAATAAAGTTGTCCTGTTTCATAGAAGCAATGCCAAATTCTCTCCCAAAATGGCTTCATCTCCAACAAAGCAGTAAAGGAGGTGTAAACAAAAGAGGAAATTAATTTTTAAAATAGACTATTTCATGAAGAGTCTCAAAGAAGAGATCAACACAGCCCTTGCAGAAATCATAAATGCATCCCAAACACCACTGACTTACTCTCTACCTTAAACCCTTCACACAGTGAATTGAAATGTTTGAGGCTCATGAGTGCACTATAAAAGGACAAGGGGAGTTGAGATTTACTTCCCATTTACTTCAGAAGGGATCGCCCTTAAGACTGAAGCTATATCTTTCAGGAAGACTTCACCTTGATTTGGAAAATGCTGGCTATCATCAAGGTTCAGTGCTTCCAACCAAGAACAGTCAGTAATAGTTCCAGTCACAAGCTCACTTGACTTAAGATGTTGGCTTCAAATTAGCAGTTGTCCAGATAGTGATTCCAGAAAGACAGCTTAGCCTTTAGGTCAACTAGTATTCCTTCCATTTTGGTGCAATATAAAATGATATGTCAATTTCTGAGAGATTGAGTTTGGGTAGGAATATCCCTCAGTGAAACCACTATAAAAATTAAAAGGTATTCTTTGGGGAGTGGTTTCAGAGTCCTCTGGGGAAAAAAGCCATTGACTGATCCTTCACCAAGGTTTTATTCCAAGGGTCATGATGGTGGGGCTAAATAAGGACAAAGGACAGGAGAACAACACCTTCTGTGCATGAAAGACCATTGTCCAATTAAAATGGACATTGTCCGGATTCACTCTACAGAGCCGATTCCCAGGGGAGATGGTGCCAAACCATTGAGAATATTCAAGCTACTGCTCAAATACTGAATCAAATTCCTAAACGACATGCAATTTATTTCTCCAACTGTTGGCTCCTTCTCTTAAAATTTTTTAATTGTTATTTTACTGTAGCAAGAACAGAAGTTCTATTCTCTTAACAAATTTGAAGTGTGCAATGCATTATTTGCCTGTTGGACCCTTAATTGTTCAGTCACAAACACGATATGACGATGACACACAGGCCTTAGGGGCCAGTCCCTAATGACCGCCGTCTATGTCTTGGGACATACCAGGAAAGCCAGATAGCAGGTCCTGGGGAGTATGCCTCGCTGATCTTCTTCAGGCATTCTCAGGCAATACACCCTGGCTACTTAAAGTAATGTGATTCATTATGACTTTCCTTCTTCCCGTAATCGATTATACAATTTCTGACAACCCCCAAACACGCTAGAAGATGAGCACTGTGGGGGTGATGCTCAGGGGATGGGAAGCAAGGTGAGAGGCATCCAGAACACATGCTTTGGATTCAACCAATTCTCAAAATTGAAATGGGAGAGAGAACTCATTTTTGTAAGAAGAAACAGCCTGACAGCAAAGTCTAGAACTGACCATTTTAAATCTTGACATTTCCCGAGCTCTAAGATCGATTTCATTTTGATCGACCGTGGAATGTGTGTGGAAGAAAAAGAAATCTTCTAAAGGAACATGATCAGTTTTATGTTTCAAAGGAAATATTATAAAAACATCATCTCTTTTTGCAATCCTGAAACAAAACCTCAACTATGTTCCTGTAATAGGAAAATGGACAACCCAGTGCTTTATAATGCAGCTAAAACCAGCTCCAGAGCAAGGTTAAACCCAGCGAAGTTTCATAAAAACTACTCCTCAGCTGTTGATGTTCTTTTTTATGTTTTTCCTACATCTTTCTCCTCACTGTGATTCATCCATTCTCACAGACGTAAACTTCATTTTGAACGTGTTCCCAACTATAGCAGTAATGAATGCTATTTATATTTTTCAAAATGTCAAAGCACGAGCAAAGAATTTGTTGGGATAATTTTTCATGGTCATTTTAGGAATTCCATGAAAAAATCCCTCAGTTGTAATTCAGTAAATTAAACTAAGAAAGAAAAAAATGCTTTACCATATTTGGCGTGGTGTCAAGGACTTGTGATAAAAACATGGATGACTTTATTTAACTTTTTTATATCTTTCTTTGTAAAGAATATAATCTGATCTTCACATATCATGACTCCATACAAAGAGAGGAGAAACATAATAACACTTTTAAAGCAGGTTTTTATGATGAAGGAGGGGAAAAATGTGTATCAGAGAAGAGAGTCAAAAAAAATCACAATTTTAATGATAAACTGCAATTCTCTCCACTTTTGAATGCCTTTTTTTTTTTAAAATTCTGGAGCTCTCATTTCCTTTAAGATTCTTCCTTTGTGTTTAATACATCAGTCCAGGAAATGCATCTTTACACTCCCAACTTTGAAGATAAGACAAACTGCACCGCCAACTGCTGTTTCCCTTCTCTCTAAGAAACTAAAAAATCCACTGTGGAGAGCCATTCTGTACTCTTTTTATAAAAAAAAAAAAAAAAAGTTGTGTTTTTAATCTCTGCATAAAATATATGTACATCTTGGTGATTTACCCTGTCTAAGCATCTTCTTTATGAGACCCAACTAAAAAGTATAATCCCGCTTAAAGTTAAGAAAGCAACTTTACAAGTTTCCTGTATCTCTTCCAGTCTTCTGATGGCAAAGTCCTATCGTTTAAATGTCATTAAGAATTTTCCTTAACCCCTGAGTGCTTTGGGGATGTTACCTGGGGCAATTAGTGATGTCAAAGGTGTTTTATTTAAAAACAAACAAACTTGTATTGCAGTATGAAAGGTGATGGGTTTCCCTGGTGGCTGAGACAGTAAAGAATCTGCCTGCAAGGCAGGACACCCAGGTTCAATCCCTGGGTTGGGGAGATCCCCTGCAGATGGGAATGGCAACCCACTCCAGTATTATTGCCCGGAGAATTCTATGTACAGAGGAGCCTCACAGGCTCCAGTCTATGGGACTGCAAGGAGTCAGACACGACTGGGCAACTAACACACACTCGCACACACAGACACACATAATTGGAGACACAGGTTTGATTTCTGGGTCGGGAAGATCCCCTGGAGGAGGAAATGGCAACCTACTTCAGTATTCTTGCCTGGAAAATACCATGGACAGAGAAGCCTGGTGGGCTGTAGGCCGTAGGGTCACAGAGAGTTGGACATGACCGAGAGACTGAGCATGCACACATAAGTTCCTTACAGTGTTGTGTTAGTTTCTGCTCTACAACAACGCGAATCAGCTGTATGCAGACACATACTCCTTCCCTCTTCAGAAAGCTTCCTCCTCGTCCCACCCCTCTAGGTCATCACAGAGCACCAAGCTGAGCTCAGGAAGAGTATTTTAGGATGAAGGCCATAATACAACCCAAAGAGAAAAAACAAAGTCTGCATAGGTTATGACAGAACTGCATGAATTCTTTGGTTCCAATGAAGATAATTAGACTCATTTTAAGCAGAAAAGAACTTGCTTTAAAGAATCTAGCAGAGCTCACAGAGAAAGCTCAAGAAGCAAGACTGGCAAAACAGGAAACAGAGAATCTCCAGGAAAATTGGTAGCATTTCAAGGTATAGCTGCTGGATGACTCGGCTTTAAACACGTCCAGCCTCCTGTCTTTTGTTCAAGATTCACATTCAGGAAGAAACATCAGACTGGATTACTCTGGGTCGTGTGCCTTCCTTTTTGTGGGGCAAACCAGAGCAACTTAATTGATGGTACCATCAGGCAGAATCCACGGAAGAAGGAAATAGGTAGGGAATTGATGTAAACATAAAAGGGACAAGCAGAGAAAGCAAAGAGAATGCTAAGAGTGTGCCTGGTTGTATTCCTTTTTTCTTGCTGTGCGACACCTTACCACAAATACAGCAGCACAGAAAAACACATTTTTCATGTCTCCATTCCCAAGGGTCAGGAAACTGGACATTTTGCTCAGGGTCTCATGACTCTACACCAAGGTGTCGGCCAAACTGGGTTTCTCTCCAGAGCCTGGCGATCTCTTCTAAGCCTGCACGGCTGTTGGCAGAGTCCAATTTGTTGGTATTGCGGGACTGCCTGTGGTCTGTCCCTACCCTCTTCCTGGTGGCTGACCAAGGTCTACTCTCATCTCCTGCGGCTGCCCCTTCCTTGCCAGGCTGCACTGTCGCGGTATGGCAGCTTCAAGGTCTGCAGAAGTCTCTCCTCTAGTCCACTAGCATTAGGCACTCAGTCACGCCTGACTCTCTGTGACCCCATAGCCCACCAGGCTCTTCTGTCCATGGAATTCTGCAGACAAGAATGCTGGAGTGGGTTTCCATTTCCTTCTAGTCCACTAAGGTCTGCAGAAATCTCTCCTCTAGTCCACTAAGAGGCAGTCTTATGTTGACATAATGCAACCTAAGCAAGGGAATGACACTGATCACTTCGGCCATATTCAGTTGGCAAGTCACAGGTCCTGCCTTCACTCCAGGAGAAGGGATTATTCAAGGGTCTGACTCATTGTGGGTCACTTCCATGTGTGTTCACGAAATGGGGGAAACAATCTCCAAATGGGATCGCCCACATACATGGTACACAGTCACACAGACGTTCACCTCAAGACTAAACAACTAGTGCCTCTCCACAAGTTTTCAACTCCACTCCCAGGGAACCTTTCTTTGCGTGGCAGAAACAAGCTAAACCCATAAACAATGACAAACAAGTGCCAAGTTGTGTTGGAAGCTTTTTGAGTCTGGTGCAGATTGGATACACAATCCTATCGTACCCCAGTTAAATGTACCATGGAGTGCCTGGCAGAAAACAAAAGCAACACTTTGCAAATAGTTGAGCTTCTAAATGCTGACATTATGTCATTTGTTTTGACACCTCAGAAGCACTGACATTTCATCATATTTAAAGTGTACTGAAAAGTTAAAACATGCTCCTTCATTCAACATGCTTTGAGGAGCAAAGGAAGCATGTTATTTGTAAACATCACAAACAATATGAAAAAATGTGGGTTAAACTGATACACAAGCAAATATCAGATCAGCTGCATATGGCATTGCTACGGTATCAGTGCTATTTCCTCCTCTCATTCATCATTCCAAGGCAACTCTTATGTAGTCAAAAAAGCACAGGGAGGTAACCATGGTGTATCCACTATGAAAAACAGCGCAGCCAGTTCTCAGAAAATTAAAAATGGCATTACCCTGTGGTCCAGCAATTCCATTTCTGGGTATATATTCAAAAGAATTGAAAGCAGGAACTTGAGCAGATATTTGCACACCCATGTTCATAACAGCATTATTCACAACAGCCAAAAGGCAGACAACCCAAGTGTCCATCCGCAGATGGATGAATAAGCAAACAGTGGTATATACATAAAATGGGATATTATTTAATATGAAAAAATAAGGAAATGCTTACATATGCTACAACATGGATGGCCATTGAGGATGTTACAGTAAATGAGATAATCTAGTCACAAAAGAAAAACTTTGTATGATTCCTGGTATATGAGGTACCTAGAGTGGTTAATTTCATAGATTCAAAAAGTAGAATGGTGGTTGCCAGGGGCTGGAGGGCAGTGGAGGGGTGTGGCTAGGGGGATGGGGTTTGCTGGATACAGAGTTTCAGGTTGGGAGGATAGAATATGGTATGGATACTGATGGTGGTGATGTTTGCACAAGGAGGTGAATATACTTAATCCTGCATAACTATACATTTTTTAAAAAGGTTAAAATGATCAGTTCTGTGCTACACGTATTTTATCACAATACTATTTTTTTTTTAAGGGCACAAAGTTTGAGGTCAAGTGTACTGGGTTCTGGTGTGGATTTTGCTACCTCTCAGTTCTACAGACTTCCTTTTTCACTTCCTCATCAGTAAAGTGAAGTTGCTCAGTTGTGTCTGACTCTTTGCGACCCCATGGACTGTAGCCTACCGGGCTCCTCCGTCCATGGGATTTTCCAGGCAAGAGTACTGGAGTGGGGTGCCATTGCCTTCTCCAGGGGTACTTCCTGGCCTGGGGATCAAACGTGGGTCTCCTGCATTGTAGGCAGAGGCTTTACCATCTGAGCCACAAGTGAGCATCAAACTTGACCATCCTTCCCGATGGTTGACTGAGAAACTACAATCTGAAGTTTGGAAAAGACATCAAGGCAATCCAACAAGAAAGCCCACTAGATAGCATGTCCCAGAGGATCAGGGTTTTCTGTCCACAATTCGGTGTTGTTGACAGAGAAATAAGGAATATATGTTCAATGAAAGTTCTTTGGAAAAAAAATGCTATTCAGTGATAAATTTCATTTTTGTTAGTATTCCTATTATAATTTCAGGTGTACTATTTAAACCAGAAAACTTACTCATTTCAAGGTCTGATTTTCATCTAGATTCCTCATCCCTCATTATTTAAGCCACTCCTAACAAGTCCATCCAGTGGCTTAATTTCATTGTCTAAGACCCTCAACAGTTTATGTCTGAGAGCAATCCCCTACTCTTATGCTTCTGAATACTCTTCACACGGACTAGACAGTGATTAAGAAGATACACTTATTCAATTCAGAGGTGAGAGAAACCCCACCAGCCTCTCTGGTAGTGTCTCCTGTGCTAATATTTGCCTCTGACTCTGTCCCTGACACAGAACTCTTCAAACCCTTGTAAAACTCTAAGTAATAAGAGCACCAGAAGCATCCTTTTTTCTAATGAGGTGACTCTGGGTGCTTCCTATACAGCTTCAGGATGTGCGCTGCTCACCCGAAAGACCAAACCATGAATGAAAGCTTGGAATTTTCAAACCTACCCCCCATTCTCCAGAGAGGGGAGAGGGGCTGAAAAGAAGTTGTTCATTTATCAAGTCTATGCAAGGAAGCCTCCATAAAAGTCCCAGTAGTAGGGGGTTTGGAGAGCCTCCAAGTGGGCAAACACAGGCATATCAGGAGGGAAACCCACCTCAGCTCCACAGGGACAGAAATGCCTGTGTTCAGGACCCTCTCAGGCTTCACCACGTGTATCCGGTCATCTGTATCCTTTATCATACCCTTTCCTAAACTGGCGGACTTGTTTCCCTGAGTTGTGTAAGATGCTCTAGTAATCACCAGACCTGAGGAAGAGGCCATGGGAACTTCCAGTGTGTAAGCAGATTAGACGCAAGGTATAAGCATCCAGAGACCTGCTACTGAGGACTGGCCTCTGAAGGGGTGGGGGAGGGGACTGTGGACTGAAACACCATCCTGTGGGGTCTGACACCATCTCCAGGCAATGTGGGGACTGAGTTAACTTCTAGGACATCTGGCTGGGATCACAGAGAATTGCCCAGGGAAAAAAACCCACACATTTTGTGACCAGAAGTGTCCAGAGTGAGGAATAAAGGAAACTCAAGGGGGAGAAACACCCAACAGGGAAGAACTAGAGAAGGACATGGCAATCCACTCCAGTATTCTTGCCTAGAGAATCCCATGGACAGAGGAGCCTAGTAGGCTGTTGTCCATGGAGTCATACAGAGTCGGACATGCCTGAAGTGACTTAGCATGCAAGCATGCATTGGAGAAGGAAATGGCAACCCTCTCCAGTATTCTTGCCTGGAGAATCCCAGGGACAGAAGAGCCTGGTAGGCTGCTGTCTGTCGGGTCACACAGAGTTGGACATGACTGAAGCAAGTTAGCAGCAGTAGCAGCAGGCTTTCTCTACAAAGGAGGGAAAAAGCTGAGTATTTTTCAGTTACAAGTAGTTATCCAGCCATTGTCTCAGCCATAAAACTCTTTCATCAAATTGTAAAATGTAGTAAAAGACACACTAGATAGATGTTAAAAATATCTGGAACACGGCCAAATTTAAGTCAGCCAAGCAACTTTGGGAAAGTTAGTTTATTACTGTAGGACTCAACTTATCTGCTGCAAACTGGGTAAAATGACATCTACCCCCTAGGCTTATTGGGAGGATTAAGTGAGCAATGCAGAGGGCTGAGCAGAGTGCCTGCGCACAGTGAGCTCTCAATGAACGGAGGCTATTATTAGAGAATGACAAACACTGATGAGAAAGTCGATGAAGGCTGATTATTGGTGCCCGCAGTACTCTCAGGATCAAGGATGTGAATTTTCTTCTCAAATCAACAGAAAACTGCTAGACAGCCCCCAGGAAGGGGTGATGGAGGCCCCTCTCTTGCACACTCAGACACACAGCCCCCTCACAGAAGGGAAAGTCAGGCTGTGTACAGGAGCTCATATTTTCTTCTGTTGCATATCCTTCATGAAGGGCAAGAGTTTTCCTCAAACAACATGAAAACATCCCATCAGCCCCAAGCAACTTCCTTTGAGGATCATGGAATCGGGTGACACAAAATTTGTGTCTTTGCTTTATTTCTAAATTTCTTATCGCTTCCTCACTTCAAACTTGCTCACCCCTCAACCGGCTTCTGGCTTGGGGCTGCCTCAAGTGTTAAAACAGATGCATCCAATTGATCAGCAGTGATTTGTTTCCACCTCTTCCCCCTGGCACAAGTCTTTCTTCATCTTGGCATCCCCAGCTCCAGTGCAGGACACCCAGCAGGCTCTGGACAAAGGTTAATGGAGTTGTGAATGGAGTAACCAAGGGGGAAACGATCCTTGTAGTCCATTTCTTTATCTGAAAGAACACACAGATCATCACAAGTCCTTGCTCATCTCTTTATGAATACCACTTCACCAGGGTGTCAGCACAGTAAGCCTGGGGCACACAAATTATTCCCTGGAAGTCAATTAGATGATAGCAGATGGAGACAGCACTTATTTTCTCAGGCCGCTAGAATGTCATTTTGCAATTTTCCATACTCTGAGTTCTTTGGAACGAGAATCACATCCAAGTCTAAGGCTTAATCACCATTATGTTCCCGCCACACTCTGAACATGGCATATTTCAACTCTCAGTAAACACAGTCTCAACAACCTGTGCTTCTTGCCCCTCTGCCCTCCAGTCCTCCAAAGGCAAAACACCTCTCAGAGAACAAGAAGAGTTTGCCAAGTATTATCCTTGCTGAGTTTTTTTTTTTTTTTGAAATTTGGTCTATTTAACTCAAAATGCTGGTCTTGTTTTTTCCCCCTGAATGATTGGGTATTCCAATCTTTCCCTCGAACAAGGTCAATGGCAAACTTTCTGAGTGCTCCAGCAGGTGACTGTGCATGTATATATGCAAATATCCAGTCACTGCAGGCTTGGGGCATTTTGTACTCTAGTTTACTCTCTTAAAATTCATAGTCTTTCTTCAACTGCTTTTCATAATCCCTTGCCTTAGCGTTGCAAATTCTGCCATTTATTTCACTGTCTCTGCCTCTTCCAAGAGACATATCTCATTTTGTTTGCAATTGTCTGCTCTTCCTTGGGCTCATGCAGGCAGAGGAGGCCTGCCGTCTCTTTAGCTTCCTCCCTCTTCCACATTAAGCACTGTCAGCAACCCTTTAAAAATAACCGATTGGACAATCTACATCCTGTCAAGCTGCTCTCCCAATAGATGCCTAGGTAATTAAAATCACCTAGTGTATTCAGTTTTCAGTCCTTCAGCGGCTCTTCTAGTTGTTAAGGCAACATTTCATTGACCTTCATTAAAGTGACAGACGACTTGATCACAGTTCCTCAGTGTGAAAATCCTGGAATCTATCTTTTTCACTTTTTTTGAATCCCAGTATGATCTAGCCAGCAAACATTTTCTGTAAAGGGCCAGATAGTAAATATTTTAGACTTTGTGGCCCAGAAGGTCTCAGATGCAACTACTCAACGCTGCTGTTGCCACAAGAAGGCAGCCACAGACAGGATGCAAAGAAAAGGCTGTGGCTGCATGCCAATCAAATGGACCTGCAAAAGCGGGTTGCGGGGTCAACCTGGCCCACAGGCTGTGGCCTGCTGACTCCCGATCTGGACTGTAAAGCAGAGCAGCCTGGGATGAAACACTGGCCTGGTCACTGAGTAACCTCAGGTTAATTATTTAACCTGCCTGACCCTGTTTCTCCTCAGCACAGCTTATCTTAAGGGACACAAAGGAGAAGGTGGGGGCAGGGGGTTGGGAAGCCAAACTGTGGTGGGATTATCACTCTTCTGAGGGAGCCTTTGGTGCTGTGAAATGCATTTACCTAGTGGGTTACATCATTTGAACTGTGCTTCAAAATTCTTTTTGGTCTGGTTCAAACACAGGTAATAAATTTGAGAAAGGATACACCTCATTAGGATGGCATGATGGAAACAGTGAAAAATGATGAAGTTCTGAACTAGGAAAATGGTGGTAAAAATGAAAAAGCAGTTGATTCTAGGAATATTTAGAAGGAAACTGACAGTAAAATGAGACTTAGTCAGAGCAGATATCACTGGGTACAGACCAAGGCCATCTATATGAACAGCCAGAGATGCAGCAGGTAGAAAGATAATGCACAGGGTATTTAAATGTTTGTGACTGGCCCACATTAAAGCACTGAGAAGTAACACCCACCAGGGTGCTTCCCAAGTTATTAACTTCTATATAGCCATTTTCACTCTACCAAGGTTTGCCAAAGCATAGGAGAATATAACAACAAAAAACATCCTTGATCCATTGCTTAGCATAAGCTAGGCATGATTACATTTTTTAACCTAAATTCTGAGAGTTCAGTAACGTCACATCACTTCTCAGATGGCATAAATGAGCATAGGAAACATAACTTGCTCAAGCATCACAGAGCTAAGAAGTGGGGAGACAGCAATTCAGTCTCAAGAATGTCTGCATCCGAAGTCTGTGCTCTTTTTGTTTTGTTTTACCTGTGTATCACTTATACTATTATTTTTTATTAATTATAGTTGATGTACAATATTATACAAGTGTATAATACAGTGATGTACAGTTTTTTAAGTTTATACTTCATTTGTAGTTATTATAAAACAGGGAATTTGCTATATTCCCTGTGTTGTACAACATATCCTCGTAGCTTATTTTATGCATTATAGCTTTTACCTTTTGGATAAGGAAATGGCAACCCACTCCAGTATTCTTATCTGGAGAATCCCATGGACAGAGGCACCTGGCAGGTTACAGTTCATGGGATCGCAAGAGCCAGACACGACTTAGCGCTATCTTTCTTTCTTTCTTAGCTTGTACCTTTTAATCCTTTACACCTATACTGTCCCTCTGTTCATCCCCCTTCCGCTGGCACCCACTAGCCTGTTCTCTGTATTTGTGAGTCTGTTTCTTTTTTGGTACATTCACTAGTGTGTTGTATGTTTTTTAGGTTCCATATATAAGTGATATCATACAGTATTTATCTTTCTCTGTCTGACTTACTTCACTTGCATAATACCCTCCAAGTCCATCCATGTTACTGCAAATACCCTCTGCTGCTTTCTAGGATATTGCTGATTTTAAAAGTTTATTTTCAAGAGTCCACAGGACATACCTGCTTACTTCAGTGCCGTTTCTGAAATCCTGCCAGTTGAACCAGGATACCAGTTAGTCCCATGTCTTTAGCCAATGTATTTATTGTCTATCAACCTCTATTTGCCCACCTGGGGCTCTTTAGCTATTTCAAGCAGTAAAACTCCTATACATACATAATATTAAAAAACAGAACATCTTGTAAATAGTAGGAAAATCAAGGTTAGGCAATTCAATGTATTCTGTTGTTTCATCAAACCAGAAAATGGAAAAGATGAGGTAAAAAATAGGTTAGGAAGTAACAATTCTCTCTCTCAGTAGAGTACAAGTGTCATAAATCAGAGGGAAGAACAGCCTCTGATAGCACTGAGTCGGATGAGCACTATACACTATTCAGCCTCACTGTTGTAATCACAATTCTGATTTGAAAAAAAATGATGCAAACGATAATTAAGAAGGGCATGTTGCATGTTTAAGAAATCATGAATCATAAAAAATTGTGCATTACTGCAAAGTTTGAACAATGAAAATTAAAGATTTACAATTCTTGAGGTTTTCCTAATATCCTTTTGCAAACCCACTTTCACCTAAATTAAAAAAGCTTGACAACAAATGGTGGTTGTCTTTTTTCAACAATCAACTGGTTACATGTCAGATCAACTTTCTAGAACTAAATTACATTTTGAAAAACAGAATTACATCTTTTTGTGGTTTGCTTTAAAAAGGTCCAGAAATATAATTCATTTCATATGTGTGTTTGTTTTTAATGTCATAAAGCAGGGAGGAGGTCAGAAAGGCTAGAGGTCAGAAGGAGAACTATTCATAGTTTATGGTTTCATAAAATGCTGATGTGAGGATTCAAATCCCAGAAAAGCTTTAGGTTATAACACTTGTTTAAAAACAAAAACTAAAAAATCTTAAATGTTATGAGTGAGAGCAATCTAAATGTATATATGTACAGAAAAGAATGCATATAAGGGTGTAAAATCATATATTTCAGTCATTCCATAAGTCATGCATTATTGTTGCATAATGTGTATATGCATTTATCCTATGATAATGCTTCCCTGATGGCTTAGTCAGCAAAGAAACAACCTGCAGTGCAGGAGACTTGGGCTCAATCCCTGGGTCGGGAAGACCATCTGGAGAAGGGAATGGCAACCCACTCCAGTATTCTTACCTGGAAAATTCCATGGACAGAGAGGCATGGTGGGCTACAGTCCATGGGGTCACAAAGACTCGGACATGATTGAGTCACTAACACATATTTAATGTGTATGTATACATATACATATATATACATACACACATAAACATACACACATTCCTACATATATACATATATGCATACACATATACACACATATGTACATGTACATGTATGCATATATACACACACATATATACATACATATTGGAGAAGGAAATGGCAGCCCACTCCAGTATTCTTGCCTGGAGAATCCCAGGGACGGGGGAGACTGGTGGGCTGCCATCTACGGGGTCGCACAGAGTAGGACACGACTGAAGCAACTTAGCAGCAGCAGCATACATACATATATACATATATACACATACATACATACACATGCACACATAAACACATACATGTATACATATATATAATATATATACACATATATAATGTATTTCATATAAATTATTTTAGTGGTTAAATGTTTAGTGGCATTGTTATACCAAACATCTGTGGCCCAAAGGGCACATAAAAAAATGTTCAACATTGCTAATTACTAGAGAAATGCAAATCAAAACTACAATGAGGTTTCACCTCACATGGTTGGAATGGCCATCATCAAAAAATCTATAAGCAATAAATTCTGGAGAGGGTGCAGAGAAAAGGGAACCCTCCTACACTATTGTTAGGGATGTAAATTGGTACAGCCACTATGGAGAACAGTATGGAGGGTCCTTAAAATACTAAAAGCAGAGCTACAATATGATCCAGCAATCCCACTCCTGGGCATATATCTGGAGAAAAGCATCATTTGAAAAGATACACGCACCCCAGTGTTCACTGAATTCCAATTATAATAGCCAAGACATGAAGACAACCTCAGTATCAATAGACCAGTGAATGGACAAAGAACATGTGGTATATTTATATGATGGAATATTACTCAGCTATAGCAAAGAATGAAATATCATATTAAGCAAAGTAAGCTAGATAAAGACAAATATCATATGATATTGCTTACACATGGAATCTAAAAATTAATTATACAAATGAACTTATTTACAAAGCAGAAATAGACTCATAGGCACAGAAAACAAACTTATGATTACCAGAGGGAAAAGGCAGGAAGAAGGGTTAAATTAGGAGTTTGGGATTACCATATACACACTACTGTATATAAAACAGAGAAACAAAGTGGACCTACTTGTTGGTTGTTGTACAGTATAGGCAACTATACTCAATATTTTATATAAAAGTAAAATGAAAAAAAATCTAAAAAAGAATATATATATATATCAACACATACACATATATATAACTGAATCACTTTGCTGTACATCTGAATTTAACACAATATTGTATTGCAAATCTACTCTACTTCAATAAAAATCAGTTTAAAAAAGACAAACCTAAATATAAATTATATATGTATATATATACCCACAAATAGCCAGTCAGTAATACAACACTTAAATAGTTATTGACTCTAAAACTCTATTTTCCCAGTTCACAGGGATGTTGCAATAATAATACATAAGTCCCTAGTACATATTTGGGCTTCCCAGGTGGTTGAGTGGTAAAGAATCTGCCTGCCAATGCAGGAGACACAGGTTCAATCCCTGGGTCAGGAAGATCCCTGGAGCAGGGAATGGCTTTATTATTTTTCCATTTCAACTTCATGGCTTTTACTGTACTAAGACATAGACTGTATATGTTATAATAGGGTAAATTCTAACACTTTTTAAGGTCCTTGAAAAGAAAATTCTTAAGTGTTCTTGCTCCAGTATTCTTGCCTGGAAAATTCCATGGAGAGAGAAGCCTTGTGGGCTACTGTCCACGAGTTACCAACAGTCAGACACAACTGAGCATGTATGCACCCTAGTACATATTAATCATGTGCTAATCCTCACTTTAGTCATTTTATCATCATGAATTTTTGTCTTCAGATGAAAAAAAAATGAACAAAAGAAAACAAAAGACATATTCACGGAGCACCTAACAGGCATCTGAGTATGCTCCATGTGGGAGGTGCAATGGGAGTGAAACCAGATGACTTGCACTATCTGGAAGACACATCAACAGTGCAAACCCAAGAACCACAAGACGGTGGGGTGGCTGCAGCTCACACTGCCTTCCAAGCTTGAAGGGCTTCTAGAGAAAGAGGTCTCAAGGAGGAGGGATGCAGCCTTGCTGAACTCTACCATTCGTAATTTCTTTTGAGGATTCAAGGTTGGATTGGACTGATGGAGGCAGGAGAAGGGAGAGCTCTTACTATTAAAAAGCCATCCCAGAATGGTGGGGCCGACTCACACCACATTGCTCTTGGTCCTTACATGTAACAGGCATTCGCTACATATTTAGGGAATGAAAGCTTACAGAAACACTTAAGAATTTTCTTTCCAAGGACCTTAAAAAGTGTTAGAAGTTACCCTGTTATAACATATACAGTCTACATCTTAGTACAGCAAAAGCCACAAAATCGAAATTTTGAAATGGAAAAATAATAAAGTTGATTGTTTGACCTGGTGAGCAAGTTAGCGGGAGAGTTAAATTATATTTGGCTAGAGCATACGCTTGCTGATTTACTCTTAGAAAGACATGGCTTCAAACATGAGCTGCAGCACTTCTCTTGTTCAGTCACTCAGTCGTGTCCGACTCTCTGAGACCCCATAGACTCAACACACCAGAATTCCCAGTCCTTTACCATCTCCTGGAGCTTAGTCAAACTCATGTCCATTGAGTTGGTGATGCCATCCATTAAGTCCTCTGTCGTCCCCTTCTCTTCCTGCTTTCAATCTTTCCCAGCATCAGGGTCTTTTCCAATGAGTCAGCTCTTCCCATCAGGTGGCCAAAATATTGAAGCTTCAGCTTCAGCATCAGTCTTTTCAATAAATATTCGGGACTAATTTCCTTTAGTATTGACTTGTTTCATCTCCTTGCAGTCCAAGCAACTCTCAAGAGTCTTCTCCAACACATCAATTCAAAAACATCAATTCTTTGGTGCTCAGCCTTCTTTATGGTCCAACTCTCACATCCATACATGACTCCTGGAAAAACATACCTTTGACTATATGGACCTTTGTAAGCAAAGTAATGTCTCTGCTTTTTAATATGCTGTCTAGGTTTGTCATAGTTTTTTCTTCCAAGGAGCAAGCATCTTGTAATTTCATGGCTGCAGTCACCATCTGCAGTGATTTTGGAGCCCAAGAAAATAGTCTGTTGGTGTTTCCCCATCTATTTGCCATGAAGTGGTAGGGAACCGGATGCCATGAACTTCATTTTTGGAATGCTGAGTTCTTTGTTTGTTTGTTGTCTTTTTATTGAAGGATAATTGCTTTACAGAATTTTGTTGCTGAATGGAGTTTTAAGCCAGCTTTTTTAGTCTCCTCTTTCACTTTCATCAAGAGGCTCTTTAGTTCCTCTTTGTGTTCTGCCATACTGGTGGTGTCATCTGCACACCTGAGGTTGCTGATATTTCTCCTGGCAATCTTGATTCTAGACTGTGCTTCATCCAGCCCATCATTTTGGACGATGTACTCTGTTACCTGTTTCACAGCACTTCTGTTACATGAACATAAATAAGTTCCTTAACCTGAGGCTGCATCTTCATTTAAAAATAGGACTAACAAATATCCATAAGTCATTGATGAGATGGTATATATCAAGCACCTGGCACAGAATAGGGAAACTTTTTCTTCCTTCTTTGAATCTGGGGCTATCTTTAGTGTCTGGAGTTCAGAAACAAACAACAGAGAAGTCCCCTGAATAATGCATTGTCTTAGAGAAAAAGAAGGTGTGACTGTGTAGCTTTTAATGACAAATTATTAGAAACTCATCATGACAAGATCCCTGCCACTCACACTGTTAGGGCCTGAAACAGGGCAATGGGCAAATGTTCCCTGGTTCCCCAGCCTGCAGTCCCCATTTGATTTGGTATTAGCACACCACTTTCCTTCTGGGAAGCCAGCCCCACCCTCTTCTCGGCAATGTATTTGGATAGGGTGGATTCAATCCATTCTTCAAGAGGTGGAGGGAATGTGATCAGGTCAGGGCACTTTGTTCCCCTTAACATAAAGGATGTTCCAGGAATGGATACAATCAGCAGGAAGAATAGGTCAGGAGATTTTGCCCCAACTGTTGAACATTTGAACCTGAGCGACCATAAGGCTAGTATTGCTATCATCATCTTGCTATCATAGGAGATAACCCATACAAATGGAGCCAAGACAAGGAAGAGACGCTGTGTTGGAAAGATAAACTATGCCATGGATATAACAATTGAGTTCCTGCATCTAGGTTCCTGCAATCAGCAGCCCTGATCTTCCATTTACGTGCGAATACAGTACCTTTCTGACTTCAGTTGTGTTCCCATCACTTAACTACTAAAAAAAAGAAAGAAAGAAAGGGGATAGTTAGGAAGTATGGAATTAATGTGTACACACTGCTATATTTAAAATAGATAATCAACAAGGACCCACTGTATAGCACAGGGAACCCTGATCAATGTTATATGGAAGCCTGTATGGGAGGGAAGCTTAGGAGAGAAGGGATATGTGTGTGTATGGCTGAGTCCCTTTGTTGTCCACCTGAAACTATCAAAACACTGTTAATAGGCTATACTCTAATACAAAATAAAAAGTTAGAAAAAAATACATGTACGTTGCATGCCTTTTCCAGTTTACTTTGACTATTCACCTTACTTTTACCAATACTCAGCATTCAGATCAACAGATATAATATTGGTAAAGATTTATGGATACAGAAGGAAAGAAATAGTATGTATACCCCTTTTGGGGGTTTTTAAAAATAAAACTATGTACTTTCATTTTTAGACATAGAAATTAAAATGCAGTTATAAATGGCTCTATTTACTAATGAACAAGTGATTTTAATGGCTAATATTCTATTTGTTGGAATTGCTTTTTAAAGATACCATATAAAGTTAATAGTCGAAATCCCGTATTTAAGATGGGGGCTGCAATTGGAGGCGATTAGAGGATATTAGGAGGAACATAAAACCCCCGCCCTGCAGGTTAGTAAAGTGCCCCCAGGAGGCAATATGAGCTCATGACAGTGAGGTCCAGAAGATGCCGAGGCTGTTTTAGTGAACCAGGAGAAGCAAGAACGAGCTCATTCCATCCAGATCACCCACTGAATTCACAAACACTCTCCTATTTAAACACAGTAGTTTTCCTGGATCTGTGTTTCAAACTCCTTTCATCTCTTGATAGTCCTCGATGGCTCTGTCCCTTGCTTGTTTCTGAGTTTCTGGAAGACCATGCTGACCACGTATACATTAAAGCACTTCCCATCTCACAGCCAGAAGCACGACCCGTGATGCTGGATTCTGGACACTGAGCAGGGACACCTCTGCTGTCTGTGGACGTCTGCCAAGTCGTCAGGGTACTGACGCAGCCTTTCTAAACTCTGGATATGCAGGCGTCCTCCCAACACACTGTGTCTTCTCTAGAAGGCCCTCCTCACAGCTTAATGGTGTCTCCTTCTAAGTTTCACCTCTAGTCCCAGGAGCCAACTCGTCACAGCGTTATCTAGTTATAACCCTTCCTTGGGCTTCTCCCGGCTCCTGCCTTCCCTTCATCATCTTAGGTGAGCAAGCCCACTTCTCCCCATCTCCAATGCCTCAGTCATCCTCTAGGACATCATCACAGCTTGCCTGGGCTTTTGCAGTTGACAGCTTTTAGATGTCAACTAATCAGACCACGTCACAATCCTGATGATAAGCTTCCTGCGGCTTCACATTACCCTCTACAAACTATGCAAAACCCTTGCCTGGCCTCAGAGACTGCTCAGCTGCTCTGCCGCTGGCAGAGCTCTCACTTCAGCTCGGGCACCCCCTCCACGGCTCTCCCTGTCCGGGTGCACAGATGCCCTTGTCGCCTCCAACGCAGCTGTTCCCTCTCTCCGCATTCTCTTTCTTGCAATCTGCTCATGGCTGGTTTCTTCATGCAGTTCTGGTCTTGGCTCAAATGTCATCCCCTTAGAGAAGTCTTCCATGTCACCCTCTAATTGCTTTCCCATAAACCCCGGTGTTTTCTTTCTTCATGGAATTACCTGTATCTGAAACTATCTTAATTTGCACCTTATTATCAGTCTTCTCCACTAGAATTTAAATTCCACTCTAACTCCCTGAGGATCCTATCGATATTCACCTTTGTGTCCCTAGGGCATATATATCCATAGCTAACACTACTAGCCCAACAGTAAGCCCCTTCTTACTGCTAGAACTACATTTTGTTCAGTGGCCTTCTCTCCTCCCCACATGCGTGGCTGCGTGCGTGCTAAGTCGTTTCAGTCATGTCCGACTCTTTGCAACCCCATGGACTGTAATCCACCAGGCTCCCCTGTCCATGGGATTCTCCAGGCAAGAATATTGGAGTGGGTTGCCATGCCCTTCTCCAGGGGATCTTCCTGACCCAGGGATCGAACCTGTGTTTCCTGTAGCTCCTGCATTGCAGGCAGAGTCTTTACTGCTGAGCCACAGCGCCTTGTACAAATCCTGAGTGGAAATACCTAGTCATATTGGTCCCATTACCTCTGTCACTGTCTGGTATAGGGACAGGCATGTCATGTGGGTCCAGTCAGTCTCCTGTGGGTTGAGGATGGGATGCTTCGAAGACATAACTCATTTTTTTAAAAAGACCCACATGTAGAAGAAATGGTCCTTTCCCTGCCCCTGGACTTAGTAAGAATACATGTGATGCCTGAACCGTACATGTGAATGTAAAGAACATACATTGAGACCAGCAGAATGAAGAGCAGGAATGAACCTGGGTCTTTGGTGAAGTTGTGCCTCTAGACTTCCTGTTACATGAGAGAACATTTTTTTTTTTTTTTCCTGAAATGAAACATTAAAGGAGTTCTGGGCAGTCCTTCTCAACCCTTTTTCTGTCTTTCAGTCTACCCAACATTTTGTGTGTATTATTCTCATGCATCAGTATTTATTTTAGTACATATGTGCTTATACTAAAATAAAATATAATGTTCTTTTGTGTATTTTAAACTTTTATAGCTTATTCTTACTACCTGTGATTTACTCTGAGCCTTTCTTTCCATTTCTATTCTATTGATTTCATGACTGATTGATATGCCAGGCCTCAAAATTATAAGATTAGCATATATATCCAGAAATGCAATTGTTCACTTGAAGGATTGGTACACCATCAGGTTTACTAGACATTATCAAATTATTCTCTTAAAATAATTGTGCTAATTAAACTCTTCCCAGTGGTATGAGAATACCTCTTTTTTCACATGCTTGCCAATATTTTGTATAGTCAGGTTTTTATGTGAAATGATATCTCATTCTGCTTTTAATTTACCCTTTTCTGTTTACTAATGAGTTTGAACATTTCTTCCTATATTTGTGGGCTGTTAGGCTTTTTCTTTTATTATTGCTCTATTTGCATTCTTCCTTTATTTTTCTGTTGTTTGTCTTTTTAATTGATATTTTTATTGTGTTCTTTATATATTCTGAATATTAATGCTTGTTCATGAATTGCAAATATCTTCTACCTATCCATGGCTTAACTTTTTTATGGTATCTTTTGGTTCATAGAAGTTTTAACGTTAGTATAGTTAAATTTAGGGCTTTCTTGGTGGCTGAGATTATAAAGAATTTGCCTGCAATGCAAGAGACCCAGGTTCGATCTCTGGGTCAGAAGATTCCCTGGAGAAGGGAATGGCTACCCACTCTAGTATTTTTGCAAGGGAAACACCATGGACAGAGGTGCCTGGAGGGCTACAGTCCATGGAGTTGCAAAGAGTCAGAAACAACTGAGTGACTAACACTTTCACTTTTCACAGTTAAATTTATAAAATTTCCATTTCAATCCAGGTTTTTTATTTTTGTTTATGACCTTTATTGTTTAGCCACTTTTGATAAGACTCTTCATTATTTGCAAGGAAACATCCTAACAGAGTCAGCAGTTAGTAAATACAAGTTGATTAAATGAGAAAATAAATGAATACACAAAGTGATTTTAGCAGGAAAAAGTACAGAGTGATAAATCTCATGTCAAATAATCAATATCTTAAATAATATAATGTTGAATAGACCGTTTAGAAAAAAATCCATATTTTTGAAGGTTACAAATTACCCCAATCAAAGCTAGAACCAGAGTCTACCATCATATTCTGAAATAGTCTTAAATATGAATGGGACAAATGTGCTTACATTTAAAAATCCAGAGAGTTGGGGATTCCTCACTGATTCTGGGTACATAAATAGCTTCCAATCACTGAATCTTAAATTTCAGAGAAAAGAAAAATGTCTCATTGTCATCAATTACTCCAGAATTTTTATTTATTTAAAATAAACACCTGGGTTGTCTGTGCTGGCCTATCCAATAAGAAATACTCACATGATCTATATTTTTCATATTGTATCACATTAAGAATGGAGAGGAAGGGATTTCTGCATTCTTCCATAACATGCTGACTTCTCTTGATTCAAATAAATAAAAAATGGAAGTCTCTGCCAATGAATTAAGCTAACCTTTGTAAGGTCACTACCGAGGTTCACAGAGGCAATGGGATCATTTCAATATGTGAAAGGCCTTATTTCCACAATCGGAACAGAAAGGTCTTAGTCTGCATGTGTGCAGACTGCATGAGGTGATAAAAATAGAGTACAAAAAGATTAGATACATCCATTTCACCATTTCTTTGGGCATGTTTTTAAATTCAATCATTTTATCAACCTTATGCTTGTGTACATGTGGAAGATCACTATCAGATGATATATCCTTCCCATCAGTTCATTTACAAAGGAAAACGTAATAGCAGTACCACAGACATCAAACTCTCATATTTTAAAAGGGAAAAGGGAAAAGTTTTATGGGCAAAGCCAGGTAATAAGTCACTTTTCCCCCTGCTCACCTGTGGAGAATCTTTTTCAATGGTTCTTTCCTTCACTCTTTTTTTCCCTTCTCAAGTATTATATAAAGCCAAATAACATTGTTTGAGGCTTAAGGGAAAGTCAGTTCCCATTTTGTGATTTTCTTCTCTACATTTTAAGTGGGAATAGATATGTCAAAAACAGTTCTAGAATTCACACCATCCCAACTAATGAGTCATCACCTGCTTCCACAGGGCTCTGATCTATGGACGATTCTAGGCAGATTAATTTCCTGGAAGATTTCAGTTGTAATATTGCTAATGCTCACCCACCTACTAAGTAAAGGTCCAAGAAACACAGTCAGTCACATGCTTCTCCTTCTGTTGATAAACTCCTGGGAAAACATCTGGTAGACGGGGGTGGCAGCTAAAGTGATCACGTTGTGCTCGCATGGTATTCTGGGTTGGTTTCCTCACCACTTGGTTCATGTGATGTCCTCCACTGTACAGGGATTTACCTCCTATTTCTCATATACAGTGTGGTCAAAATGATCTGGATCTTCCTGAATGTTGGCGACTCTTAGGACATGCATTATACAATGGTTAATGCATTAGTCTTCTTAGGTTGCTGTATCAAAATTCCATAGACTGGGTGACTTAAACAATAGATGCTTATTTCTCAAAGTTTTGAAAGGCTGGGAAGTCCAAGATCAAGGTGCAGGCAGATATGAATTTTGGTGGGGGGCCTTCTTCCACCAAAGATTTCACACAATGAAATCTTGTGCATTTCCACATTCTGCCTGCTTTGTGCTCACAAGCCTTTTCTTTGTATGTGCACACGGACAGAGATAATTCTCTTTATTTTGGATAAGAACATTAATTCCATCATAGAGGTCCTAACTTGGACTTTATCTAAGGCTAATTACCTCCTAAAGACCCAATCTACTGGGAGTTAGGACTTAAATATATGAACCTGGGAGCAGGGACACAAGCATTTAGTCCACAATAATATTTAACTTGATTACCAATTTATATAACCTTTCTTCCCCTAGTCAACAACTTTTCTTTGGCTTCTAAGCACTCACGTGGAATCTACAATGTGTTCATGGACATCACATATGAAAATCTGATCTGGTTCAGACATACATTAAATGGACTTTGTGAATTAAAAATCTGGTCAAAGGAGAGGGGCTGACCCTTCTGTGTTGGCCTCCCAGTCAAAACCATTATCTTCCAAAGACCTACTAGTACTGACAAGCTTGTAATCCCCTGAAAAGAACTTCTGACACCTATTCTGAATAGAGTCAGTGTGACTGTCCATGGGAAAAATTCTCCTGAAGATGGCAGTCTTTCACTTCCAGGCTTTGGTCCAAGCTATTCTCTTTCTAGAACACTCTCTGGTTTCCCCTCCACATGCACAAAAATATCTATCCACACCTGGGTCTCTGTTTAGACTTCACTGGCTTAGGTGTTCCTCCTCTTGCTTCTGTGGGCCTGTTCTACCACCATCATAGTTCCTTTCGTTTGGCCCTTGGCTTGACCGTTTACCCTTCTAAACTGTTAAGATTAGGACAACAGGAACCAAGTCTCTTTATTCACCACTCTATCTACAACATGAAGCCTGGTACCCAGCATAGTGTCAGAGCTGAAGGAGTGAATAACTCAGTAGGAAAGTGAGTCATGGCCTAGACATCCAACAATGCAGATGTTTAGCCATTTCTAGAACAACCTGAAGTCAAACATGGAGGACACTTTAAGCCTTTCAGAGGACTTAGCATTGCAGAGGGTCTGTCTTCCAGATAAGAATAAAGACAGAGTAGAGCAAGAGAGATTGCATAAAGGAACACTTGTCAGGAGGAGAGCATTAAAGAGTCATCTCCCAAATCCAGGTGAGAAGACTTGGAATCATCACGGAGTCTTATCCTTCCTTTACAACTCCCCCCTTGAAAGTGAGTCACTCAGTCCTGTCTGACCCTTTGTGACCCCATGGACTGCAGCCTGCCAAGTTCTTCTGTCCATAGAATTCTCTAGGCAAGAATACCGGAGTGAGTAACCACTCCTGAGGATCTTCCCAACCTAGAGATTGAACCCAGGTCTCCTGCACTGCAGGTGGCTTCTTTACCATCTGAGCCACCAGGGAGCCCAAGAAGACTGGAGTGGGTAGTCCATCCCTTCTCCAGGGGACAGTTCCACTGAGGATCCTCCAGATGTGTGGGAACTATTATGAAGTGAAATGCAGGACCCCTTTCAAAAACCATTAAAATTTCAAAATGATGGGAACAGAGCATCAGAGCAAGCATGTAATGTGGGTTCCTTCTAAGCATGGAGTCCTATTTACTGTATAGGCCTCAGTTCAGTTGCTCAGTCATGTCCGACTCTTTGCGACCCCATGAATCGCAGCACACCAGGCCTCCCTGTCCATCACCAACTCCCAGAGTTCACTCAGATTCATGTCCATCGAGTCAGTGATGCCATCCAGTCATCTCATCCTCTGTCGTCCCCTTCTCCTCCTGCCCCCAATCCCTCCCAGCATCAGAGTCTTTTCCAATGAGTCAATTCTTCGCATGAGGTGGCCAGAGTACCAGAGTTTCAGCTTTAGCATCATTCCTTCCAAAGAAATCCCAGGGCTGGTCTCCTTCAGAATGGACTGGTTGGATCTCCTTGCAGTCCAAGGGACTCTCAAGAGTCTTCTTCAACACCACACTTCAAAAGCATCAGGTCTTCGGCGCTCAGCCTTCTTCACAGTCCAACTCTCACATCCATACATGACCACAGGAAAAACCATAGCCTTGACTAGACAGACCTTAGTCAGCAAAGTAATGTCTCTGCTTTGGAATATGCTATCTAGGTTGGTCATAACTTTTCTTCCAAGGAGTAAGCGTCTTTTAATTTCATGGCTGCAGTCACCATCTGATTTTGGAGCTCAACAAAATAAAGTCTGACCCTGTTTCCACTGTTTCTCCATCTATTTCCCATGAAGTGATGGGACCAGATGCCATGATCTTAGGCCTAATGCCCACAAAACTAGATACACACCTCTCTATATGCCTAGGTCCCAGGGACATACAGGTTCCATTACCTAACAATATTTAAATGTATTTGTCAGCATTCTCTCAAGTATTTTGAGGCCCTGAAACTCAAAATTCTAGAGCATAAATAATCTTTCATAATGATTTACTATGAGTTTGCTAAATGCCAAAGTCTATAACACCCAAGTTTTCATAATCAACATTCTCCTACAAAGACCTCTTGGTATTAAAATGTCCCTTCGTAAGCTTAGCTTAAATTCATCATTAGAAACTAGCTATACATTTGTACCAATAGATAGAAATCAAGTGTAAAAAGTTTCAGTCTTGCTCTAATTTATAGCAACCTGATCGTTTCTCTGAAAATAACATCACCAAAGCACCTGCCAGATTTCAGCAAAAAGTGATCCTGTATGTTTTCCTCTGTTGAATACATCAGTTCTCCTGCCTTGTCTCTCAAAAAGATACCAAGATCAAGTCAATCATGTTTCTGTGGCAAATTGTATTGTTCAATTATGACATTTTATTTGGGTAATACCTTGCATTAATCTGCCCTAATAACTACAGGGACATTTTGGAAATAATTGATTTTTCACATCTGAAAGACATCTGTTATGCTATGTTAATGGAAATAAAATAGAAGAAACTCACAAAAGGCTAAATGGAACTAAATGCCAAGATAAATGTTATATTTTGGCAATCGTCTTACAAAATAGCTGACGGATGTTAATATAAGCATTACATTTTGTGTGAAGATACTCATCTTTTCCTATTATTATTCATACTTTATGACACACAGAAAAAATTATGACAATTCAGGATACCACATTTTGGGCCATGCCAAAGCCACATTTTGTGTATTGCTTTTCCATGTTGATATATAATTGGTCTATGGTCTCCAAGTCAAGAATCAAAGTGATTCTTGGCATACAATTGAGTTTCACAAAAAGCAACTGAATACTTTAAGGAAATAGTGAGGGATTTATGGCTAATAGTTAAAAATAATTATGGTATCCCAAGAGAAAAGTAAAGCTAGACAGTAAATTCTTATTGGTCATTTATGAACTCTATGTAGCAAAACCCATTTGGCAAAGGGAATGCAGCCACGTTCTCTTCTCCTTAACATCCCTAGGATCCTATAATACACCACAAGAGGACCGATGATTGCACCTTGAGGAGGGGTGGAAAGCTGGAAATCAAATCAGACCCTAGAACGTGGGGAGAAGGCGATGTGACAGCAGCTGCCGCTGGCAAACTCTTATGAGTGACTTACTGTCTTCTCATTTTTCCAGAACTTTAATTGTATTTAGATTTATAGTTCCATTACTGTATATACACAAAGAGAGTTAATTCTTCAAAACTGTGTCTGCCTGATAGAAAAGACATTCATTTATTGGTTCATCGCAGATTCATTGATATATTGGCTGAGGGTTTTAGTGATATTAGACCTTTTTTTCAGAGAAGGCGATGGCACCCCACTCCAGTACTGTTGCCTGGAAAATCCCATGGATGGAGGAGCCTGGTGGGCTGCAGCCCATGGGGTTGCTAGGAGTCGGACACAACTGAAGTGATTTATTTATTTATTTATTATTTTATTTTACTTTACAATACTGTGTTGGTTTTGCTATACATTGACATGAATCCCCCCTGAAGTGATTTAGCAAGCAAGCGAGCAAGACCTTCTTTTAGTGCTGAAGTCTCACAATTTTGATTGTTTTTTTAATCTGTTTTAATCTCACTTTCTCTTTCTGATGCAGACACATACACACACACACATATACACAAAATGAAAGCAAAGAAGCTGAAAATATCTGTTGTAAGCATGAGCAGAAAAGATGGATTCAAGGTAACTTCTTAAACTGACTCATGAGAGATTAGTGGGAAGTGATACAACAGGGGTCAAATCCCATGGTCCCATTTTACAGGTAAATAAACTGAGATCCAGTGACCTGAATGACTCGGGTCACACACAAATTCAGCAAAAGAACTGTGCTTTCACCATGATTGCTCCCTTCCACACCACAACCTTTCCTGCAGTAGATCTATCATCAGATTCACAGTGTTCCTGCATTAATTTCGTAAATACCATTATCAATACCTTACACACAGGGGCACACTTAATGCCTGTAAACAGCATCTGAGTAACATTTATGTGTTTTTAATTTTGTTGTTGTTTTAAGAAACAAAGAAAAGAGACTGTTTAAAACAAAAACATTGACAACAACAGTACAGCCTAAGAAAGATGGCCTTTATCCAAATCTGGGGGGTTTTGTCCAAATAGTTTAGATTTGTACGTGCACGCATGCTAAGCTGCTTCAGTCATGTCTGACTCTTTGCTACTCTATAGACTGTATTGGTGGGCTGCCGTCTATGGGGTCGCACAGAGTCGGACACGACTGAAGTGACTTAGCAGCAGTAGCTGCAGCAGACTGTATTTAGGCCACACCAAAAACACAAACAAAAACAAAACCACCTCCAAAATAAAGTAGTTATGTAGTTAAAATGAATACCTATCTATGCATGTCAATATGTGAGATTCAAATTTGTTTTTTTAAATGGTTAACACTTAACTTCAATCTAAAAATTTGACACAGACTAAAAATTGCCCTGACATATTTAAGTATAAAAATCATTTTAAGGAGAACTTTGTCTTTTTTTCATGCAACATTTTTCTAACTTGTTTGAATCTTTTACCCAGAGACTCACTAGAAATATATGCTTATGATTAGTGGCCCATCAATATAAGTGATTAATTACTGGTAAGAAACATATCATGTTAGGAATAGCTCTTCTGTATTAAAAAGTATGCAGTGTAAGTTACAAATATGTCAAGATATTGTTATTATAACTGATAAAACTCTGTGTTCATTAAAGTTATTTGGACACAGAAGGAAAACAAGAGAGGTCAAAGACAGCATCAGATCTGATTGACACTTCAGTTGAAGGTTAAAGTACAGTGGAAATGATTTCTTCGGCATGGCTACAGCTGCATGAAGAATGAAGGTAAATTCATTTTGACCTACATAACATCAACAAACTGAATGCTCAACAGATTAGCTTGGCCAGTGGACAAACCCATTAATGGACACAATAAATAAGTGCATGGTGCAGTGATAAGCTGCCTGGGTTCAGATCCCTGCCCCACTTCTTACTGTCTGTTGACAGAGAGCAAGGCACTGAAAGTCTATGCCTCAGTTTCCATATCCTCTACAACTGGAAAGATTTGTTTTCTCCTCACAAGGTAAAGCACTTGGAACACTGTCTGACACATACTAAATACTATACATGTTTGCTATTGCTCCCAACCTCCACACCAGGGGCTTGCTGGGGGTAAATGAGGTGGAAACATTCTATCCAAATCATCTTCTCAGAAGTTTATAACCCATAGTGGAATATTAAAGGTTCTGAGAATTTCTCTAATAAAGGAAACCATTTATGTTAATTTAATCCCTCATCCCCCCAAGTTCCTGCAGCAGCTTTTCTGACTTCATAAATCCTGACCTTAAAAGCTGAAACATTGATTAAGTCATCAAGACAAATCTAAAAAGTTACCACAATCTTCTCTTAACTGATCAAGCCTTAGCTATGACCTGAGAAATTGTTTGGGACAAGACAGTCAAAAAATAAATAAATAAAACAATAAAAGGGAAGAGCAAACAAACAAGAAACCCCAGTGCAATAACAAAGTGAGAATAATTATTCACTGAGGAAAAGAAGCGAGAGAGAAGGAAAAGACGGAAGTGAAGTGTGAAAGATTTCTCAAAAGGAGCATGGAAAGATCCATACCCACCAACTGTTAATGACTTCCAGAAAATATTGTTAAAAAACAGAACCTCTTAATTCTCTCTGCATAGAAGCCTCTAGGATTCTTGAGCTTTCTAAATCTTAAGATTTCCAGATATACACTTTAACAAATGGTGTTCACATATCATTGTTTCCTAAAATAAAATTACACATAAATAAAATCAATAATCTTTCAGGGGGGCTATTTTGAGAGACTGTTGAAAGTTTTGTTTTGCTTCTATCCTTACAAATAATTGAGTATCATGTATATGCCTGGGTGGGGTATGGTGTATTATGTAAAAGAAGCCTCTAATTTATTCATAGTACTTCACATGTAAGCACTAATTATACACTTATTTGTCTAAGTATTATTTCTGTAGATAAAAGCATGCAACTAGTGATATTTATGCAAGGGCTAATGCCATACTAATGTGTGGAGACCAATTCCATTAAAACTCCATCTCCACTTAGCACTTAGAGAGACAGCAATCCCAGATTCATGTAATATTTAAAGTCCTACACCTCTTTAAATGTGATCATTTTTACTCCAAAATTATGAACTTTAATTTTAAATATATATTTATTGATAGGATAAATAGGTTTCTCCAACTGGTATTTTGGATTATAATACTGATATTTCTCTCTCCAAATACAAGAAGTCTTATAAACCTACAAATGCTGTTTTGATAGAAGAATGAGACTATCAAGCAACATGAAGTTGGATTTTGGCAATATTTAAAAAGACTAAATTTGTCCAATATTACCAGAATAAATTACCAGGATCTTAAGACAGTGTAATAGTTTATTTTGTCAGCATTTATTTTTTTCTATTAATAGAAGACCAAGGAAACCTAAGAAGCTTTCTAAGATCCAGTTGTGTTTACAAGATACACAGCTCATCATTAATTAATTATATGGGAAAATATGTGTAGTCATTTGCAATCCCCCAAAATTGTCTGTTTGTAGATGATTTTAGTGTAGATGTAAAACCAGCTTGTGCTGACACAGAGACCTCATTCCCAAGCCCTAGAAATCTGATATGCCTTTCCAGCCCAAGCATTTATCATTCATCACAAAGAAATCAGTATTTTAAAATATATAAATACAACGGCCAAGAATTGAATTGACACTTAGGATAAAATGCATTTGATTAAGACTTAATAAAGCACTGTGTATAATACTAGTGAATAATGCATTGCCAGATAAAGTTGGACACAAAGCAAATACAGTGTCAAAGCTAATCTAGCCAGACATTATTCAGCCATATTACTTTCTTTATTACTAGATTAAAAAATGCATATTGTGTTTCAGCAGCTTTTTCATTATTTCAGCACATAACACAAGCACTCTTTGGAAAAGACCACCTAATTTCAAAAAGAGCTACTGGAGTAGGAGGCCACCTACTATAACGAAACGGGCCCTGCATCGCTTAGTGACCTGGGTTCCCCTTATCATAGCTAACACTTGATTTGGGCTTAAAACATTCCATTTCAAAAGGTTATTTTTTAAAATTATGCCCATTATGTTTCTCTCCCTGTCATGAAGTACTAAACCAGAAAATCACTTAATAACAATGTTTACTAAATTATTTTTTAGAGACTTAGTTAAGGGAGAGAAAGTCATTTGGGGATTGACATGTATACATTGCTATATTTAAAATGGGTAACCAACAATGTCCCACTGTATAGCACAGGGAACTCTGCTCAATAATCTGTAAACATCTAACTGGGAAAAGGACTTGAAAAAGAATAGATGCATATTTAATTGAATACTATGCTGTGGACCTTAAACTAGTACAACATTGTTAATCAACTATATGGTTCAATATAAAATAAAAACTAAAAAAAAAAAAAAATTAAGAAAGAAGGAAATCCATACAAGTGCGTGAGCAAGTGTTATTACTGTAGATATTTTGGCTTTAGGCATTGGGGTCCCAGAAATGAAATTCAGCTAAGTCACTGGGATTTATTATTATTTCATTCAAGAAGGGAGGGAGTGGGACATTTATATCCCATTGTTTGAAAGGATGCTGTACTCAGGAGATGTGAGAGTCAGTGCTTGTAAATTCTCTTTCTGTACTATTATGCTAGCTCTAAGCAGACACCAATGGTCAGAGAAAGAAAGCTCTTAGAACAAGAAATGGATACAAGGGTGTATAAAAGTCAGCCACTCATATGGCAATGTTAAATCCAAAGGGGTATGGGTGAGGTACAAGAAGCATCTCCTACAATCTAGATCTACTTCCCTAGGCTTCTCATTTCTGGCTCCCAAGGACACTCAGCCTCCAAAACTCACTTTATTCAGCTGCTTTCCCGGGTGGCTCGGATGGTAAAAGAATCTGCCTGCAATGCAGGAAACCTGGGTTTGATCCCTGGTTTGGAAGGATCCCCTAGAGAAGGGAATGGTTACCCACTCCAGTATTCTTGCCCAGAGAATTCCATGGATAGAGGAGCCTGGCAGCCTACGGTCCTTGGGTTTGCAAAGAGTCAGACACAACTGAGTGAATAGCACTTTCACTTTACTTTCATGCATGGTCATCTTCGGTGTTCTTTCCAGATTCTCAAAGATCAATCTATTTGTCTAACTTTCCAAGAGCATCCATGACTGCCCTGAACATGTCCACTCATCACTAAACTTGGGCTCTTTTAGTCCTATCCATGCATGTAATTCTATTGCTCTTCTTCCTCCTGAGGGATTTAATTCTCATAGAATTATATGTATGTGTGCGCCACATTTATGTAGCTCATAAACAGGCCAATTACAAGCAATTAGAGGTGAGTGTATATTTTGTTCTTGAAAGCAGTTCGGGAAGTAGAAATAAACAAGGCTCGAGGTAAACAATATTTCAGTGTACTGGGCTAGTGCCTTGAATGTTCAACAAAATGATCATAACCTATGGGAAAGATATGCCATGTCAAACAATAGTGTCATGGATACAAGGGTAGTTTCTATTTAGTATGTAGCAGACAGAAGCTGATTAGCATCCTTAACACCAAATGTATCGCTATCGCCATTGAGCAATTCATTCCTGCTTTTCATACTTACTGGTGCACAAAGGCAATTTGCTTACATGTACATAGCAGCACATACTACTGTGTCAAGTCAACATACATCTTAGAGAATTTATAAATGTCATCTCCTAGTTTGCAACACCAATTCAAAAGACTGAACCTCGGTGATTTATTCTCTTTAAAAATCCCAGCGCACACTGTCTAAGCCACTCCTCTGATAACTGGTCTTGGGTGCTTCTGTCATAAGTGACTTGCCCTACTATTTTGTATGGCTACAGAATTTTTCAACTATTTGTGGTTCATATTTGAGAGAAAAGTCTTAAATCCCTGAAGGCGAGAACTTCCCACAACTCAGATACTTCTCTCTCATAATGTCTGTGAAATGTAGCCACTGGGGGTTTCCTCTCTGAGTTTACAAAGCTTTTCCAGGTATAGTGATGCCCTTGGAAAAAATGAGAAATTATTACTAGTAAACTGTAAAGTAAAAGAAGGTAATGAGCAGTTGAGAGGGGTGACCCATCGACTTGGTAGGGCTTAGGGACAGAGGAGGTAGGGGCTGAAACAATTAATACAAAGGCCCAGAAAACTTCAGAGAGAGGAAGGCAAAAGGAGGCCTCTTTGCTTTGGGCCACAGACATAGCATATATTAGTCTATATGTAAGAATTACAGTTTATTACAAAAACAGAATCAAAGACTTGACATGCTGTATTAGCCCCAAAGAAGCAGTATTTCCACCTTTGATAGATTGCACTTCCAGAACTTAGTAAAATCAGTGCTGCTAAAAGTTATGACCAACCTAGATAGTATATTCAAAAGCAGAGACATTACTTTGCCAACTAAGGTCCATCTAGTCAAGGCTATGGTTTTTCCTGTGGTCATGTATGGATGTGAGAGTTGGACTGTGAAGAAGGCTGAGTGCCCAAGAATTGATGCTTTTGAACTGTGGTGTTGGAGAAGACTCTTGAGAGTCCCTTGGACTGCAAGGAGGTCCAACCAATCCATTCTGAAGGAGATCAACCCTGGGATTTCTTTGGAAGGACTGATGCTAAAGCTGAAACTCCAGTACTTTGGCCACCTCATGAGAGGAGTTGACTCATTGGAAAAGACTCTGATGCTGGGAGGGATTGGGGGCAGGAGGAGAAGGGGATGACAGAGGATGAGATGGCTGGATGGTATCATGGACTCGATAGACGTGAGTCTGAGTGAACTCCGGGAGATGGGGATGGACAGGGAGGCCTGGCATGCTGCGATTCATGGGGTCACAAAGAGTCGGACACGACTGAGCGACTGAACTGAACTGAACTGAACTGAATTTCTCTTAATTACATTTGGCAAGGCGATCATCAGTTGCTCATTTTTCACTTTAAAACCTTTCCTTTGTTTCAGTGGGGATAAAGACACTCTTTCAGCCATACATTTAGCTAAAAAACCTCTAAATGATCCTTGATTAGAGTTAAGGTTTAAAGGAACAATAAAAGATAATACAGCTGAATTTCACAAGAATCTGAGGATTGCATTTTATATTTCCTAGCTGGGACCACTACAAGTCAATACTTTCACGGAATGACAGATCTCTGCAAGGCATTGGATCTTAAGCTAATATATGGTTATTCTCCTCAACCAAATTAGAACTATTGTGCTTGTTAATAAATGTTCCAATAACTGTTGACTACCAATAAGAGGAAGAAAAAATGACCCTACTATACCCTTCATGGGTATACAAAGGTAAAGTTATATATTTATTTTTAACTCACAAGAGTAATAAATGAATTAGTAGTCACTGCAAAAAATATACAAATTAATAGAGATAAAAATACATACAAGATAAAACTAATGCTCTTGTTTCTTTCCTTCCCTAATATCTCTCTCCCTAAGAGGTTCCAAAATTAGTGACTTGGCATGACTCCTTCCAGACCTGTGCTATTGAATGTAAACTGAGGATTGAACATGATCTGACCTCCATCTTTATTATATTTTTAAGTTACAAAGTTATTATATGCTTATTATGACATGTAAAACAAGATGAGATGTTTAATGAAAAAACTAATCTCCCCCATCAACACTCCTCCAGAGCCAGACTCCAAACATACGTGATGTTCATTGTTTTATGTGTATCTTCTCACACTTTTCCTCCTTGTCATGGATTTATAAGTACATATATACATATATGTAGGGTTTTATTTTTTTCCAATATGAATTCATATACTCACAGTTCTCAATAATGCAGCCCTGCCTTTAAGTAGCTACCCTTCCAATTCAGCAGTTACAATTTAAAACACTGCATTAAAAAGCTTTATTATAGTTCATAGGATGGATGTGCCATAAGTGATTCAGTCACTTTATCATTGAAGGATATTTAGATTATTTCCAGATCAATGCCATTATAGAATATACTAAAAGAGGCATCCTTGCACATATATCCTAATGTTATTGGAATCTGATTTTGTGGGATAAAGTCTCTGAAATGTGAGTGCTTAGTGGGGACCTGCACAGTTGAATTTTATTAATATTTGATTGCTTTGCAAACTTTTTAAACACAGCATATGGCCTCAAAAAAAATGTATGGCATTGTCCCTTTCCCTACCTCTACATTCTACCATCATGGGATGAAATTCATAGTTTTACTGTTTGCAGTTTACAAATAAAATATAATTATATTATTGTGTTTATTTGTCTAACAATAGAAAAATAAGCATATTTTTGGCAATTTTGGATACATTATTGTGTCCTTTGCTTATTTTTCTGCTTATTTTTTAAACGGAAATTTGAATAGCTTTTTCTGC